>PVIH01006793.1:8200-107147 GCA_004025045.1 Sigmodon hispidus | reverse complement strand
TTGCAGTTGAGGTGTGTTTCTTGTAGGCAACAGAAGGATGGCTTCTGTTGTTGTATCCATCTTGTTAGTGTGTGACGTTTTATAGGAGAGTTGAGACCATTGATATTAAGGGAAATTAGTGACCATTGATTCATATTTCCTGCCATTTTTGGTGGCAACTTGTTTGTATTTCCTTTCTCTAGGATATTCTTCTGTGGACTTATTGATTGTTTGTGATTTCGTGGGTGTATCTGGGGTCCTTAGGTTGGAATTTTCCCTCTAATACTCTCTGTAGTGCTGGATTGGTAGATAGATATTCTTTCAGTCTGACTTTGTCCTGAAAAATCTTGCTTACTCCATCTATGGTGATTGATAATTTTGCAGGGTATAGTATTCTAGTTTGGCAGCCATGCTGTTTTAGCATCTGTATAACTTCTGACCAAGCTCTTCTAGGTTTCATCATTTCCATTGAATAGTCAGGCGTTATTCTGATGGGTCTGCCTTTATATGTGAGTTGGCCCTTTTCTTTTGCAGCTCTTAAAATTTTTTCTTTGTTCTGTATGTTTTGTGGCTTGATTATAATGTGGCGAGCTGACTTTTTTTGGGATCATACCTATTTGGTGTTCTGTAAGCTTCTTGTATCTTTATAGGCATTTCCTTCTTCAGGTTAGGGAAGTTTTCTTCTATGATTTTATTGAAAACATTATCTGTGCCTTTGAGCTGGTATTCTTCTCCTTCTTCTATTCCTATTATTCTCAAATTAGGTCTTTTCATGGTGTCCCAGATTTCCTGAACATACTGAGTTATGGCTTTTTTAGTTTTACTATTTTCTTTGACTGATATATCTATTTGAGCTACTGAGTCTTCCACTTCAGAGATTCTATCTTCCATCTCTTGAACTCTGTTTGTTATGCTTGTATCTGTGGTTCTAGCTTTTTTCTTCAGGTTTTCTATTTCCATCTTTGCCTCATTTTGTGCCTTTTTTATTGCTTCAATTTCAGCTTTTATTTCAGCTTTTAGTTCCTGGCATGTTTCTTTCATAGATTTGTTCACCTCTTCCAATTTTTTGTTTGTATTTTCTTCTATTTCTTTAAGGCTTTTTTTCATATCTTCTTTGATAGCTTCGATGATCATCAAAAAGGAATTTTTGGTGATGCTTCCTTCTGTTTCCTCTTTATTGCTCAGTTCAGGTCTTGTATTTGTAAGATCGCCACTCTCTTCTGGAGTTACCATGTTGTTCTTTGTATTATGTAATTTTTTGCACTGATGTTTGCCCATGGCTTCAGTGGTTCACGATTAGATGGGTCCTGGTCAGTTGTGGCACTCAGGTTTGTGTGCCTCCTGTCACCTCTCTGGGCAGGGTCTGAATCTACCCTTCAGGGACCCCTGTAGTTGTCTGTTTGCTCAGTTTGATGTGGCGGTGGGTAGCCGTGCAGATTCCCTCAGCAGGAGCTGTGGGTATGGTGACAGGCAGAGTTTATCTGCCCCCGCTCCAGAATGCACTGGGACTCTGCAGACTGCACTTGGTCCCAGAAGCGGAACAGGAACCAATGGGAGCCCAAGTCTCCTTCCCTGGCTGGGATATAGGCGCTTGGGCCTGGTGACCCCTCTTCACCTCTGGGTGGGGTCTGAGTCTGTCCTTTCTGGACCCGTCTGGTTGTCTGTTCCCTCAGTTTGAGGTGGCGGTGGGTAGCCGTGCAGATTCCCTCAGCAGGAGCTGTGGGTATGGTGACAGGCAGAGTTTATCTGCCCCTGCTTCAGAATGCGCTGGGACTTTGTAGGGCAGCCTATTTCTTATATTATTTTCATAAAAAATTTAGACAATTGAGGGCTGGAGAGATAGCTCAACAGTTAAGAGTACTGTCTGCTCTTCCAGAGGACCCAGGTTCAATTCCCAGCACCCACATGGCAGCTAACAACTGTCTGTAGTTCCAGTTCCAGGCAAACACCAAGGCAAATAAATAAATAAATAAAGTTTAAAAAAAAATTTAGACAATTGAATAAGTAGATGCCCAGAGCTCAGTACAAGAAATTATGGACAGATTATACTTAAGTATTTAAATAATAATTAAATACTGAAACCAAAAAGTGATACTTAAAGTTCTGAGGAAAGGAAATAAAATATTTCTGTACTTGGCTGTCATCAGAAAAGATTGAGCTTTAACTGGAAATGGGGCAAGTGACATTTCATATCAGCTGAGAACTGTTTAACCCTAGTGTGGTTCACATGCCTGTAATTCCAGAAATAAGGAGCTGACACAGCAGGAGCATGGCTTCAAGGCCAGCCTGGGTTACAGAGTGACATGCATCTAAACTTAAGGGTATACTATACCCTCTGAAATGTAATGTGGTCAAGATCAATAGGCAAACATGGCTGGCCTTCCAGTATCTGGATGGACTTATAACAGATCCAAAGCATTCAAACAAGAGTCTAATTGACATTCCAAATAGCCAGGAAATCCACTACTATTTCTTCACTAATTCCCAATGTCACAGTATTGGGAATTACTCAGTTTCACATCAAATATAATCTTTACCACTTGCTTGCTAAATGTTTGTAACACAACAGCTTTGTGTCAGCATTTACAGTCTTATACTCTTGACAAAACTGTATCTTTTAATATTAGTGAAAAGCATGTTAGCTTCAATATATTCTAAAATGTGAAAATGAGGATCCTCTTTTGTTTCTCTAGTCCTAAGATTTTCCTCTGTTTTGCCATTTTTATATAAATTTTCTAATTGTTTTTCCTCTCTACAAATACATTTCATCAAAGTTGTTATATGTTGTTGAATTTGTAATTTTAAAACAGCTATTTCAAGTGTATTCCCCTTCTCTATAAGGTATATGAATTATTTTTTTACTTAGTCAATCTTCCTTTTATCTCTTAGTACAAATTTTATAATATTTTATACAGGTTCAGACATCTCTTCATTCAATACAGTGATTTTATGTTTATGTTTTGAACTTTTTTATGAATGGTGTTTTCTCTATCTTTACAACTTGACATTACTGTGATATTGGGAAGTGACTGGTTCCTATAGATGTGCCTAGCTCCACTCTCCTGAGTAGCTAGTGATGTGGGCTTCACTTCATCTGTTGCTGCTCTAGGATTAAGCCCTGAGACCTTTTGCTACTATTCAGCTTGTGCATCTCCCAGTAATATCAACCGGTCTTTCACAAACCATGCTCTACATGTCTTGTCACATCTTCCCCCATGTTTCAGAAATTTATATTCATTGTTATTCTGTAAGGTTTCAGGCCTACTTCAGTGCTACAAGGCAATCTCTCCCTCTTTCCTCTCTCCCTCTCTCTCTCTTTCTCTCTCTTTTTATCAAAACTCATACAAACTAGGTATAGATATTTTTAAGTATTTAAATTAAATTATATATATAAATGAACATGTTCAAAACTTCAGTGGATTCTGTTTACACATTAATTCAAAGATATAAAATAAAAAAACATAAAAATTAAAATATTTATTAAATTCATTAGTAATGCATGCATGCAAATAATAAATATAGTTGCTATTAAGTAAAGAAATAGATCATTGACACCTGAGTAGTCCTAATGAGTAGAATTTTAACTAAGAAAGGACAGAAGAACCAGTGAGTGATGACATTTCTTTGACCTTTTAAAGAGCCATTTTTCAAGACTGGCTCTGCCAGAAGTGCTCTCTCAGGAACAGAAAAGGTGTCATTTTAAATGGATGAAATCAAAGCACACAAAGATGCAATTTACTGTTTCTTCAATGAGTACATAAATGGCAAGTAGTGAGCTTGCAAACCATCTTGACTTTAAATGATTTAGAATGATCCAACAGAGTCCTAGCAGTATAGCTCAGTATCAGAGCTTTCTAACACTCAAAGTTTGATGCCTAGCCTGTAAAAAACAGACACAGTAAACACATTGCTAGAACTGTAACAAAATCCCCACTGACATCCCCCAAAGCAGAGGACCCCATGAATATTCACAGTGATTTTATTCTATTTGTTGATAGTCTTACCAATTTTTCCAACCCTTTGGTTTCTTTCTCTACTTCAGTCAGTAACAAGAAACTATAAGAAAATACTTATTTATATCATGTACTTACAGCTTTTGAATAACCATTTCCTTTATGTAGATTTTTTAAGTGTATCAATTTTAAACCACTAACTAGAACACATATGTTATTAGGAGACAAAGTTAATTTTCTCCTCAGTAAGGAGATGTGTACAAAATATACTATTTTAATACAAAAAATCTGGTTTATTTCGTCTAAGGCTATATAGTTTGAACTACAGTTGTTGAAGTAAATTTATATAGACCTTTTTCTTTTTTAATAACATTAATTTTTGATTTTTTTAATTTATTCTTTTGACTACCACTGTCCTCTAATCATTTTTTAAGAATTTTTAAAATTCATTTGTAGTCAGAAGTTTCTCTGTCCCACTCAGCCCATCCTGCAGTCATTTAGTCACAAATAATCACACAGAGGCTTATATTAATTACAAGCTGTTTGGTCCATGGCTCAGGCTTATTACTTGCTAACTCTTATGCCTTAAGTTAGCCCATTATTGCTATCTATGCTTAGCCACGTGGCTTGGTACCTTGTCTCATTGCAGCATTCTCATCTTACTTCCCCTGTGTCAGCTGACACCTGTCCCTTTGCTCTTCTGTTTCCCCGAATTCTTCCAGTCTGGTTGCACCTCCTATATATACTTCCTGTCTAGCTTCTGGCCAACCAGCATTTTGATTAAACCAATATTTACAATGACAAAAATTTACAATGTGCAAAAGTATAGTCCCACAGCATTTCATTTAACACAGAAGCCCCTCCTCCTGTTTCCCTCCCACCAGCCTTCCCCCTTGTCCACTCCCCAAACCCATCAGGTAGCTGTAAAACAGAGCCTTCATGGGACCAGACTAGGTGCTATGCATACTGGAGACAGTTGTTTAGCTTTGTCTGTTTAAGCCCCCCCCCCCATAGTGCGATCAGGATTTATCTCTGGTGCAGGAGCTGGCTTATGGAGCCCATTATCTATGTAGGGACCCCTTGCATAGCCTTGATGCTAGGGGAAGGGACTTGGTCCTGCCTCAACTGAATGTAGCAGGCTTGGCTGACTCCCTATGGGAGGCCTTATTTTATAGACCTTTTACTAAAGAACTGATCTTTGAAAAGTGAGCAGGAACTTTCATGGGGCTACACAACACAGGTATTCTCTACTATTCTTCTGTAAGAGAATCACATTTGATGTGAAACATTTCTTTTGCCTGAAGAGGAAAATGCAGGGAGAGAAATTAAAAATTGCTCAGCACTGTATTTCTCAGACCTGACAGGCATCAATTATTAACACAAGAAAGATTCTGTTTAATTTTAGAACATTACATTTATTTATTTATTTTGTGGGAATACATATAAGTATGAATATTTTTGCTCCTCTAATGGGTCCTCATTTGTTTCCTGTCATATACAAAAATAAGGGCAATTACATCAGTCATAATATTTCTCCTTTTTCTTCTCAGGAAGACTTATTATGCATGGTATAGCATACTCTCATGTTTATGCATATGTTGTTCTAGGTATTCCTATAAATGCCAGAGAGATGGGGAGTTTTTTTAACATTTTCAATAAGAATTACTTATTCTTATGTAGAAAAACTTTAATGAAAAATATCATTCTTGATTTGATTTATTTTAGGTTAGCAGCCTGAAATAAATCAAGAAGCATAAAGCCAAGGCTTCAAGGATGGAGTGTTTTCCTCCTTAAATTTATTTTCACACACTCCAAGCATTTCGGTTAGATAAAACCCAACAATGTGTGCTGTAAACAAACAGAAGCAATTTTGTTAAGCATTTAGAAAATGTTTGTGTAAAGATTTTTATTTATTCAGAAACATCAACCTAAATATTTTACCACTCCTCTTTCCTCACACAGTCAAATGCTTTTCTATATTATTTTGGTTATTAATATTTCAACTGAAAGGAATTTATCTGGGTTGGAAGCTTGATGTAAAGTATTGTATCTGTTGTGGTAGAGAAATATATTCCCTTCTGCTGTGATTTGAATCTGAAATATTCCTAAGGACTCATGGCACCAGTTGGTGTTTCTATTTTTGAAAAATTTGAGAATTTTTGAATATGAAATCTAGAAGGATGAAGGTCAATGAGCACAGGGTTTTGATGGTATATTACACATATTGTTTCTCGCAAAATTCTCTAAGGTTTCTTCCTGGTCTGGCTGTGATGTGGACTGCTTTACTTGGCTGTGCCATACCCACCATAATATACTGAAAGTTATGAACCCTCTTCTTCAGATTTCTGTATCATGTATTTTTTTATCACAACAATGCAAAAGCTAACTAATATACAAAATTAGCACCAGAGAAATAAATCCACTGCTGTGACTAACCCTGGCTGTGTGATTCTTAGGACTTTAGAGCTAGATTATGGAAGAAACCTATAGAAGTTTGCAGGTGTAAGTCAAAGAAGCTGAACTTCTTAATAGGTGATTTTGATGGGTGCTCAGAAAATTAGAACACTGATAGTAGCACATTCTATGAGATTTCTGATATGAATGAGTATTGTGTTTGAAATAGGTTATGGGTCATTTACCTTACATTCTGTCAAACAATTTATCTGCATCTTGTCCATGGCCTGAGAATTTACATGACGTTAAATTAGAAAGCAGTGGACTAACTCAGTAGTTTGAGCATGTTTCAAGACAGCATTGCATTTAGGCTATGTGTGGCAGTTGCCTTTATCTATGGCTGCAATGAAAACTGCAGGGAGCAAAGTTCAGAGAAGAAGGGAATGGGGTATGAAAAATATACAGTGAGCTGAATACTAAGGACAATGTGCATGTGATAGTTAAATAAAGTCACTCAATGGAAAAGAAGCCTAAAACTTTGCACTGAAATAATAGGAAAATTGCCTTTGAAGAAACTATCAAGACCCCTGCACTTACAGGCTGCAGGATGAAAAGTATAGACATTTTAAATATTTTAAATCTTTTAAAGTATTAATTCTATTAAAAATATTTTAAATATATTTTAAAAAATAGAAAATTTTAGAGTGCTTCTTGGGTATCTTGCTTTCAAAGAACTACAGAAGCAGTATTAATTCATTCACGTGGGTACTAGGAAGCCACTAGAAAGCTGGTCCATTACTGTTCAAGCTGACAGCAAAATATGAAGCTGGTTCTGGTTTTGCAGGCATGCAGAATGCAAATATTCCAATATTCTAGAAGCTACCAGGATCTTTAATGGATCTTGTCAGGCTGGACAATGTCTCTCAGGATGGAGGCCATCTGGTGTGAGAAGCAATGAAGTTGAAGTCTAACCTGAAACAGAGACCACAAAAGGTTGTAGATAATAAGAATGCAGCATTTCTGCCAGGAAAAGTTCCAGACAAGTTAAAAGAGAAGCTATGTGTCCTCGCAACAGTAAAGCCATGAGGACACAGTTGGCTAAAGTCACTAGTAAGTCACACTATATCACTGCATGCTCTGGGCACTGGGATTGAGCTGCATAATTCAATATTTGCTTCTCGTAGGTCAAATCCTGTGTTATAGTACTCTTTTATTTGCCTTCATTCCTCACTTTTGCAATGTGAATATATGTGTGATTGTGTCTTGGAAATACATAACTATTGTAATTAATTTTATAGTGCTTACATCAAATAGTTTACCTTGAGTCTCAGAGGAAACTTTGAATTTAAAAGTTTAAATAATGTTGAAACTAATATTAGACTTTGGGGGACTTTTGAAGGTAAACTAGGCCAAGGATCTCTGGGGACTGAGGGTAGACTATTATGATCTAAGTATGAAATGTCCACCATAGGCTTATATTTTGAGCACTTCAGTTCCCAGCTGGTGTAACTATTTAAGGTGGCTCTGGAAATCAGAACTACAGAACTAGAGGAAGTAAATCACTGGGGGACCAGTCATTGCTAATGTATTCTCTCTCTCTGTCTCTCTGTCTCTCTGTCTCTCTGTCTCTCTCTCTGTATGTGTGTGTGTGTGTTTCTGTCTCTGTCTGTCCTCTGTCTATCTCTTCCCTCTCCTCCCAACCTCTTTTCTTGTCCACTATGATATAAACTATTCTAATTTGTCATACCTTTCTTATCATGATGAACTGAAACTATTTCTCTCTTTAGTTATTTGTGTTTGTTGTGGGTATTTTGGTCAGATCAATGCAATCTCTAACTAAGCACCTTCTCAGTCATGGGCTATGGGCTATAATAACTAATTTGAATAAATATTTGAGATTATACTTTCTATCTTTTTAGAAACATTCATTGAATAGATATCCCACCTGCCAGTTTTCTCTGTAATTTATTATGCATGATTTTATAAGACAGTTATAAAACAATTCTAGAAGTAACTCATGAACAGCACTCAGATAAAAGAGTAGTTTTCATTTTTGTATTTCCTTCAGATCTTTATCTTTTCTTTCTTTTATCCCTTGAAGTTGAATCAGACACTCAGAGCTAGTGAAATAATCTCTGTCTAAAACCTTGCAGTGGTTTTTCCAATACTCTCGGGAAAGATTCTTTTCTTTTTTTTTTAAAGATTTATTTATTTATTATGTTTACGGTATACAGAAAAGGGTACCAGATGTCATCATAGATGGTTGTGAGCCACCATGTGGTTGCTGGGAATTGAACTCAGGACCTCTGGAAGAACAGCCAGTGCTCTTAACCTCTGTGCCATCTCTCCAGCCCCAAAAAGATTTGTTTCTTAGAGCACACAAGGAACACTCAAGTCCTAAGCCTTCCATTCACATCTGGTATCACGGCTTATATGTCCAGTCCCACCCCTTGTCAACCCTTTCCATGTTACTTCAGCTTCAGTTCCTATGTAATCCAATGACTCTTCTTTGTAGATGGCATTTTTCTGCTTTCCTCGGGATTTCACTTGTTTCTCTTTTGCCTCATCTTGTAATAGTCTTGGCAATACTGTAAAACGATGTAAATATTTACTCCTTGGTTGTATTATTCAGGGTTCCCTAGAGGAAGAGAATTGATATAATAGAAAATTTATATGTACATACATACATGTGTGTGTATGTGTGTATGTAATTTATTAGAGTGGCTGTGGTGCAGCTAGTTTAACAATGGTGGTCTACCAATGGAAAGTCCAAGAATCCCATAGCTGTTCAGCCCTTGAGGCTGGATGTCTCAGTTGGTGGTGAGTATACACAGGGATCCCCAAAGAAGTAAGTTCTAATGCCAGTGAAGAAATGAACTTGGCAGGTACAGTGAAGACAAACTGGCAAAAAGCTAGAACTTTCTTCTTCCACATTCTTTATATAGGCTGGCACCAGAAGGTATGATATGGCTTATAGGTGGATCTTCCCACCTCAAAAAAATCCAGATTAAAAATGGATCTTCTCATTTCAAATAATTAATTAAGAAAAATCTCTCACAGGCATATTCAGCCACTTAGATTTTAGTTAATTCCAGCTATAGTCAAGTTGACAACCAAGAAGAATCATCACATTTGAGAAATCTTTAATTTTTAAAAGAGGATTGTTTATTCACACAATTCCTCACACATATTCTCATTATCATTTTTTAAATGTTTGATCTTTCAATTAAAGTGTACTATAATTTAGACTTGGAATGCCCCCAAATGCCTTTATAGTAAAGGTTTGTACCCAGTATACTAGGAGGTAGTAAAAATAACCTTATGAAGGAGGGCCCCATCAAAGGTCTTTAAGTCTTTGGGATGTGCCTTTTAGGAAATCACTATTTCCATCTTTTGACTTTCAACCACTAGCTGAGTGGCTTTGTTTTTTCAGGTGCTCCTGCCATGATATCTGCCTCCACTAGAGAAAGGTCTGAAAGCATCTGCTCAATCAGACTGGGGCTCTACAACTATAAAACGAAATTAACTTTTTCTGCATATTGGCTGATTATCTAGTGTGTTATTTCACTAAGACAAAGTGTCATAGCTTATCATATCTTTAATTACTGTTAGGACTAATAAGACATTCGTGTAATCTTGAAACTATGCATTGGCTCCTTCAAGAACAAAGGCTTTGTTGCATTCACTGCTGATTATGAATCAGCTGGAAGGAAACAAAGGGTTCCCTGATCATATGATAATTCTGGGAAGTCTGGGGAGCCACAGGGATGTGAATTCAAAGAAAGAGGGGCAAGGTGGGAAAGGAACCAAGTCAAGAATTTTCTCCCAAGATTGCTTGAAGTCTTTGAAGTAAATGTTCTCCTCGAGCAAAAATTTACTCTTTCTGAATTTAACATCTCATGAAGTAAAAACTGTGTTCTCTGCCAACTATCTGGAGTCCACTGGTGCAGGACATAATCAGTACACCTGCAAGGGGCCAGGTGCATTTTGCAGAGAGCTATATAGGATCTAGAAAACAAATTTGATTTCACAATTTTAATCATAGTGCTCATACAATTTAGTATTTTTGTAAAGGATGCTATTTTTAAAAATTGTAGGTCAGCATCAAGTTTTCTCACAGTTGGATTTTTTTCCCCTTGGCCCATTATGTTGAACTTGCCTTTGAGCAGATTTTGATTCTGACATATCTTCAGTTTGTGCCCTTCTGTTCTGACATTTTGAGAGTGGTAGCCAGGATTATAATGTGGCAGGATAGGGTAGGCGCAGGTGAACAATATTTTTAGATTCTTCATTCTCATGCTGATCATCCAAAGAGGAAAAATGAAAAAAGAGAAGTGTGGATAGCATAAAATTATACAATGTGTTTAGTTATTTGTTCTTAAGAATTTTATCTTTTTCCCCATAAAGATTTTGACAATGATG
Source organism: Sigmodon hispidus (assembly GCA_004025045.1). NCBI lineage: Eukaryota > Metazoa > Chordata > Mammalia > Rodentia > Cricetidae > Sigmodon > Sigmodon hispidus. The sequence continues at coordinate 96,399 of PVIH01006793.1, read as the reverse complement.
ATGCTAAACAGAGCCCAGTTCTTCCAGTGTATATAGAATTTTCTATCATTATACAGGATGAAACCTAGTTCTCAGTCCTCTGTTCTTCCTTTGAGTTCTCTATAACTTCCTATTCCTGTACAATGACATATGGAAAAGTATTTCCAAACCATCTATATAAATAGTACACAGGACACATATGTAGTATGCTTTTGGAAAAGAAAAACATTTTTTAAAATTCTACATTAAAAAATAAAAGCTTGACTTGCTCCCTAGCTCCAATGCTTGTCTATATACACCTGTGTTAGATTCCTGGTCTCTGTTTCTTCCTTTACTCTATGTGGACAATTCCACTTTCTTCCCTGAGATACTGGTGGGATAAAGTGAGACAGTGTAGGTAAGAAGTCTATGATGACATATATCCCATAATAGAGCCAACACAGATTAGTTATCTTTTTACTGTTAAGATCATTCCCATATTCCAAGCTTGATTACTGAACACAGTTGGGAAACATAGGGATTGGCATTTTATAAAGATATCATTATTTCTTTTTCATTAGTTGAGAATCTCACATATATATATAATATACCTTGGTCAATTTTACCCCTCATTTTCTCCCTTCTAATTCTTGATATATCCCCATCCCTAACTCCCATCTCTTTTATGTGTTTTCCTAAAAAAAAATTAATAAAAATCTTGTGGAATCCATTTGGTGCTACCAATATGTACATGGTCTGGGGTCATCTATGAGAGGATGGTAGCCTTGGAACCTCATCAAAGAACAGTGCTTTCCCCTTGCCACCAGCCATCATTTGTCCCACCTGTCATCTAGGAGCTGAACTTTCTGGACTTCTGCCCCTTTCATGCTAGAATTCTGTCTGGCTGGATCATGTGCAGGTCTTGTGCATTTGGTCACAGCTACTGTCAGTTTGTATGTACAACTGCTCTGTTGTATCTTAAAAATACTGTTTTGCATTTTTCATATTACATACCTCTGGCTCTTACAGTCTTTCTCTTTTTTAACAATCTTACTCATTAGAGAAGTCTACAAGATTGTATTTACTTTAAAATTCTTTTAAAGTAATTAAAAGTAAAGCCAGCTGTCTCTATAGGACTCCTCCTTATAATCTGGATCCCTTTTATATATATATAAAAGGGATTTTTCCCCATGTATACCTGTGCTCACCCTCCCTTACCTCCTCCCATCCCTCCCAGTCCTCCTTCAGCTTCTCCCCACCCCATACCCCCCATCTACTCCCCAAGGAGAGCAAGGAGTCCCACGATGGGTCAGTTCAGTCTGACAGGTCCATTTGAAGTAGGTCCGATTCCCTCATCCCAATACTAGGGCTGGGATAGGTGTTCCTCTGTAAGGAATGGGCTGCAAGGTGCCAGTCCATGCACAGGAACATAGTCTGATCCTACTTTGTGAGATTTCACAAACTGCCATTCAACAATCATCTACTTTTGGAGGGTTTAATTCCTTTCCCTGATGGTTCCCCATTGGCTGTTTTTGATTCAGTGAGCTCCCAAAAGCTCCAGCCAGCTGTCTCTATAGGACTCCTCCTTATAATCTGGGTCCCTTTGCTCATATACATTCTCCTCTCTCTCTTTTGCTGGACTGGGAGCTTGACCTGCTGCTTAGCTATGGATCTCAGCTTCTGCCTCTATTCATTGCTGGATGAAGGTTCTATAATGACACTTAGGGTGGTCATTCATTTGATTATAGGCATAGTCCTGTTTAGGCACCACCTCCACTGTTGGTTGGAGTCCTAGCCAGGGACATCCTGTGGGTTCTTGGAGGTTTTCCTAGCACCCGACTTCTTTACAGCCCCACAGTGGCTTTCTCTCTCAAGATACCCATTTCTCTTTCTCTCCCTTTGTTGCTCCTCTCCCTCAACCATCTCCTTCTCTCATGATTTGTTCCACCTCTCCTTGGTCACTACCCATTATGATCCCAATTTACCCAGGAGATCTTTTCTATCTTCTCTTCCTAGCGGGATCCCTGGTTGTCTCTCTTTAAGTTTCTTCTGATCCCAAGCTGTTAAGGGGTTGTGGTTTACAGCCTGGGTATTCTTTGCTTTTTGTCTGAAATCCACTTATGAGTGAGTACATCTCATTCCTATCTTTCTAGGGCCTGTGTTACCTCACTCAGGAGAATATTCTCCAAATCCATCCATTTGCCTGCCAATTTTAGGATGTCATTTTTTTTCTGCTGAGTAGTATTCCATTGTGTAGATGTACCACAGTTTGTTAATCCATTCTTCAGTTGAGAATTCTTGCTATTACAAATAATGTTGATATGAACATAGTTGAGCTAATGCCTTTGGGGTAAGAATGTGCATCCCTTGGATTTGGAGAATATCCTCCTGAGTGAGGTATCACAAACTCAGAAAGATTAACAGGGAATGTACTCACTCATTAGTTGACTCTAAACAAACAAACAAACAAGAAAAAAGCAAAGCATGCCCAAGTTGTAAACCACAACCACTGAACAACTTGGGATCAGAAACACCCTGGACTGCCTCCTTGGATCCCACTCCCCCTAGAGGAACACCTGACTCACTCTTGAGGGAGAGGGGGGGAAACTGGATCTGCCAGGAGTAGAGACTGAACTAAGCAATATTGGGGCAGTGAGACCATGGGACTTCCTGCTGCCTGCCCAGGGAGGGGATGGGGATTTGTGGAGAAGAAAGAATGACTTGATGTGGTGGGAGGGGGAAGGGACCTCGAATAAGGATATACAAGGTTAGAAAGTGTGACTTCTTTGTTAATAATAATAATAATAATAATAATAATAATAATAACAAAAGAACATGCATCCTTTGGGTATGTGCCCAGGTATTGCTGGATCATTGGAGAGATTGATTCCCAGTTTTCTGAAGAACCACTATACTGCATTCCAGAGTGGCTGTACAAGTTTATACTCCCACCAACAATTTCAAACTCTTTTTTGGCAATGAGTCCTAATCCTCAAAAGGAGAAAGTATGACATAGATGTCCCATTTAGGAATGAGCACTTTGCAGTCTTATTTTTTGTATGTTGACTAGTTGTAGGTTTCCGTATTAATCACCATCTAATGCAAATAGAAGCTTCTCTGTTAAAGACTGAGAATTTTACCTGGATAATTGACCAAACTGATATTTACAGACAGAGACATAGAGAATTTTGTGGAGGCACAGATATCTGTCAATAACACAATTATTAAGCTCAACAGAAATTAATTCACAAAAATATAGAAAAATTTTGATGAAAGCACAACTTGTAGTCAGCCACTGTCTTATTAAGGTGATCAAAACAGATCATCAGAATGACAGAACATGCACTCCTACAATGCACTTGGAAGCACAAAGGCAATACGTGGGACCCAGTTACCCAAGTTATAAATAGCTACTTAAGCAGAATCCTATAGCCAAATTCCAAAAAGCAAACAGCAAAACCATGCTAAACCTGGAGGAAGCACAGATTTCTCCTGAAGAGCAATAATTAGACAACTGAAGGTCTTGTATGTGGCGGCTGAGCCCTTCCTTAACCCAAGATATTTATCTCACAAGGAGCAACACCCACATTCTAAGTGTAATGGTGAACAAACCTATTTTCTAATTAAGTGCATATGAAAACAAATGTATTTTAAATACCTCTTTCTTCATCACTTGTGGAGAATTTTTATTGCTGATATAACAAGTGATTACTGATTTGATAAAAAGAAATTCAAGTAGGAATGTATAGGGTCCTCTGCAGCCCTACAAGATCCGATACAATATCACCATTTCAGAGTGTGACTCTGTGGAATAAGTATGTAGCAGTTTTTGAAAGGAGCTGTTCTCTTCTTGGAATTCATTTTCTCCACTCCAGGTGTTTTTGTCTTCTTCAAACAGACACAATGAAATTCAGTGAGCTAATCGCTCTCTAGTAGGAGGATAATTCCTCTGCTGCTCAATTTAGACAAAGCTCTCGCTTGAGAGCTACTTTGTAGATAGATTTATCTGCATATTTAACAGATAGAAAGCAGCAGTAAAAGTGCCTTGGTGTAACTTCCTGCTACACTTTTAGCTTCTCTGTCCCTCTCAATATCCTTGGAGGGGCTCCTCGCGAAGGTATTGAGAGCAGCATTCACTCCAGTCTCACCTCACCTTCTTCAGAACTTCTAAAAATAGAATGCTCTAATTTTGTTAATGTTTGATAAACATAAACTCCAAATCCATCCGGAAGCAAAACCTATATTAATGTATAGGACTTCAGTGGGGAAAATATCAATATTGTAATTGTGTGGGGAGTCCCCATATTCTTATTACAGAATGCCTGGTATGTTTTAGGTATTACCTCTGTAGGACCTGAAAAATTCTGAACTTTGGCATACACTTGGCCCAAGTGGTGTTTTGTTATTGCTGAATTATTATGGCTATCTCATTATATATGGTGCACATATATAAATTTTCTAATAAAATTTTTAACTATCAGGTTATGTTACTCAACAGTACAGAAAGGCTGTCTGATTTTCAAAAAGTAAAACAAATAAAACTACTAATTCTTTGGGAATTATATTTCATTTCAAAGATCATCAGAATTACATTATATGCAGTCAAGCAAAAATTAACTCCTAGAGCTTTGGAGAAAATGTGGATGGGTTCATTAACCTTTCAAAAATGGCACCCTTAGGAGACAACTAATTATGTTACTGCTAAATGTACTGACATGCTGACAAGTAATGGATTAGAAATGCTTCAGTTCACTGGCTTAGTACACTAAGAGAAATCAGTAGCTGCTTCCTATACGTTATGGGTGACAGATGGTTCAGATGGCTTTGGGACTAAACAGATAATGTAAAGAATAGTTTATTGTATGTTTGCTGTTGCTGTCAGATGAAATTAGTTAACATCTCATACTTATAGTTTTGGAGGATCTTTTGTTTGGTTTGGTTTTGAAGGCAGGATTTCTCTGTGTAGCCCTGGCTGTCCTGACTGGCTCCATAGACCAGGCTGGCCTTACCGTCAGAGATCTGCCTGCCTCTGCCTTCTAAGTGCTAGGATTCAAGCTGTGCAACCCACTCCCAGCTTTTCATCTTATAACATTAATTTCTTAGTCATCATAAATTTCCTACTCTTAGCTTGTTTCTTCTTAGTAGGTAAATAATATGACCTCAGTGCTGTGTCATATGTACAGATAGTTTCTAATCTAATGAGATTCTCATAATCACACAACTTACTACATAGAAAAGCTAACTGCAGAGCCTATTTTTTCCATGTGAAAATTAGGAGGAATCAGGGTACCACAGTCTGGATAACTCTTGCCACCTGTCTTTATCCACCATCACTTGAGCCCTAGACACAAATGAGAAACAGAGACTGTCTTTATAGTTGAAGCTGAATAGATATCAATACTCTCCCATTTCACTGAAACCAGAAATAATAAACAAAGTCAACATTTGATACCACTCAGGACTGAGAGTCCCCAAAGGTCCTATAACTTAAAAAAAAAAAATGGCAGCTCCCAGTGAGTTCTTGTCTAAGCAGAATGAGTATACTATGCCCCCTGGTCCAAAACCCCTGACCTCTTTTTTTTGCCTAAGTCTTTTTGTCTTTTGTGGCCTTTCATATGTCCTACCTAAATACACATAACCAAATGCACTCAAAATAGCTGCTATTTATTGAGCCTTTAACAAATGTCATTCCTAAAATATACATTATCTACATCAGTCTTTCAGCCCAACCCTACCAGTCACTCCCTCAGTCAAGGATAAGATATATTCTAGATTCCTCAGCTTTCTGTTCCTTCACCTTTTGCAATATTTCATTTTTCTCTGTGATTCCTTCACCCAATGCAGCAAAGGTTCATTTATACCAGTTCTGCCCCAATCTTGTGGGACAGTGAATCCAAGATAGAGTTCTGAGTGAGAGAGATTTGTAGAAAGAGAAGCCTGAACTTCTATAGAAAGGAAAGAGAAGTCCAACAGGAACCGTGGGCATGACTGAGCATTCACAATAGAGTACATGCCTTTGTCAGAGAATGAAAGAAGAATGTGAGGAAGGAAGGACCTCAGGGGAAATTCGGCTAGACAACAAGAGGAGTGCCCATCAGGCAGAACTGACTCTGGGCAGCAGCCCCCACTACACCTCAGCTACTGGTGAGAGGTATCTCAGAGAATTCTGTCTCACTGGGACAGTTAGAGACTGTAAGGGAACTCTTCGGGATCTTCTTCCTTGGAGTGTATGGATGGCTGTCACAATGCCTATGACAGTCCAGAATGTGACTGGAGAAGAGTTGTTAGTTGTCATCTTGGTGCAGATAAAATACCTGAGGAAGGCAACGTAAGGAAAACACAAGTTTGCTTTGACTCGGGGTTTGAGATTGCAGTCCATGACGCTCAGAGGAGCGTGAGGCAACAGCTCTCAGGAAATGCACAACTGGGAAACAGAGAGTGGGAAAAGCTGGAACTCAGATCACATTCTCCTTTTGATTCAGTACAGGACCACATACAGCCCACATTTAGGGTGACTATTTCCAGCTCCGATATCCAGTTAAGAATTCCCCGTGAGTCTAAATCCTATCAAACTGACAGCCAAGTTTAGCCATCACAAGGAGAATGGGGAAATAAATTAAAGAATCCTTGGAACTCATCTTTCAAGACTCATTTCTTTTCCTCTAAAGAAATTTTTTTAGTCTTTAAGACTCTATTCTTCAATTGTTTATGGAAATAACTAACCCTGAAAAAAAAAAGAACTGAAGTACTAGTTGTAGAATAATTTATCATAGTCTATTTTTTATGACAAGGTACCCACACCCAAGTACCTTATAAAGAACAGAAGTTTGTTTGGCATGTTCTGGAGACCAGGACATCTGAGAGCACAGTACCCTGTGTCTGACAAGGAAGGGCCTCTGACTACACAGTAATCATGGCAGAGGGGACCAAATGCATGAGAAAATGCTTGCCTTTTCTATAAAATCACTAATGTCATCGTGAAGGTCTCACCCTCCACATCCCTTCTAATCCTGATCACCTTCCAAAGTCCACACCTCCAAGTACCACTGACAGAAGATTCTGGAATTCATTGCTAGCTTGTCACAAGAGGTAGATTGCGATGAAATGGTCTTTCTGTATGCTGTGAATATGTGTTGTTTTCATTGGTTGATAATAAAGCTGTTTTTGGCCAATAGCCAATAACTAGGAGGTTAGGCAGTACATTCAACTAAAGACAGAGATGAAGAAGAGTGGAATTAAGGCAGATGCTGTGACCCTCCCAAGAAGCAAGATGTGAAAAAAACAGATGTGTAAGCAACAGGCCACCTGGCAACATATAGATTAATAGAAATGGGTTAATTTAAATGTTAAGAGCTAGCTAGTAATAAACCTGAGCCATTGACCAAACATATACAATTAATATAAGCCTCTGAGTGGTTATTCAGGAACAGGCAGATGAGAGAGATTCATCTATTTACAGTGGATGAAAGCTTGCTAAGTGTGAGTAAATGGGACTCAGGATTTATCTGAGCTGGAGGAAGGCTAGAAATGCTGAGACAGAAAGGGACACAGATATACCCAAACCAACACCAAAATGTGGGCCTGTGTGGTCTGTGAGATTCTCAAGTCTTAGCCTTGATGTTTATATTACATGAGTTTGACTTTTATATGGGTTTCTTGTGCCCTGTGATCATCCAAAAAGGCTCTCATCTTTATTCAGTAAACTCACAATTTAAGTCGGCTTTTATGCTTGATACCAATATTGTGATAAGGCTAAATATGAAGACTCTGAAAATGTTCTAGAAAGATTCTTTAACCAAAGATGAAAATCCTGCAATTCAGATACACCATGAGTATGATAACAAGTATTGGTAATGGGTGGGGGAATAGGCCAGTTGGTATTGCCACATAGGCACAAAAACATGGGTTTATGCTGTATAAAAAGCTAAATACAGAGGCCTGTACTTGTAATTCCAGCTCTGAGGCAGCAGAGGTAGAAGGATCACTTGGGTTTGCTGGCAATCCAGTCTAGCTAAATCAGTGAGCTATAGGATTAGTGAGAGACCATCCCCCAACCCCTTCTCCCAAAATAAGCTAGAAATGCAATTGATGAAGACTCTCAATAGCATCCTCTGACCTTCACATTTATATACATCTAGCAGATACAGAGGCATATGTGTGTATGACTGCACACATATATGTACACATACATACTTATGAATATTCAAAAGCACATACACATAAACAGAGAGAGGGGAGAGAGAGAGAAACATACTCTGAAGATTCAAGGATGTTTGTGGTATTTTAAGCAGTAGTCCTCTTTTTTAAAGAGTAGTCCTCTTTAAGCCATCTTTTTTTTTTTGTGGTATTTTAAGCAGTAGTCCTCTTTTTTAAAGAGTAGTCCTCTTTAAGCCATCTTTTTCTCTGAGCATGATAATTAAACCTTTAAAAATTGTCTTTTGTTAGGAGTTTGTTTACTTTTCTTAAACATGGAAATAACATTCAAAGTCATGTGAAATGGCACTGTGCCACAGTAGAATGGCCATACTCTGTATGACGTATGTCCCTTGCTGATATCTGTTTAAGGCCTATAACAAGAGAAAATAGACTGGATAAGGTGAGTACACTGTGTTATGGTACAAAAAGAAAAATGATTCCTTTTTCCTACCCAGATGTAGGGGTATTTGTTCTGGATAAAAATAAAAAAACAAGCCAGACATTCTCATTTCATAGACTTGAGAAAACCAATATGCAATATGGTCAATATGTCACCCAGCTGGACATCCTATCTTTAAGGTCAGAAAATGTTACTCAGACCTGAGCAGAAGTACTCAAGTTAGTTCATTGCCATAATCACTAGAGTGCAGCAGGGCCTCTTCTGAACATAATGAAGATCATCACTGTAACCTTCTGGGTACAAGATTCTCTACCTGTTGCCATGGCAAAAGAGCAAGATGTAAGTCTCTGATTAAAATGAATAGTTTTGTAAGAAATAATCAAGTTACCTATGAGGTTTCCTCATTGTCTCATCATCTCTCCTATCATTTTCTGAGCTCAGACCTCAAAGTACAAACTTGGAATGTGTTTTTTTGTTATTTATATAATAAGCAAATTAGTTTTGCATCCTTAGTTTCTTGAATTTTTTATTGTAAAAATGTGCTTTAATAATTTTAAATATTTTAAAGTTTGACTCTGAAAACGTTTGATGAAAAACTGACTGGGTGGCAATAGGGTATCCATTGCACTGCCCCTTCCCCTGAGGCTCACCTTCCAGATAAGGTATTTGATTGCTTTGTTCAACACAGAAAGCCTGTGTCAAACATGATGCTAGAAAGTAAAATTTTTAAACAAATGCATGACAGCCTGGAAATATTCATCATAGGATAGACTTTGATAAACCCTTGCCCAAAAGCTGTAATTTCTGAGGAGAAAAGAACCCTCCAAGACTGATCCAACTTAAGTCTCTCTACAGAAGAGCAATGAGTTTGGGAAATCATGCTGTCTTTTTTTGTGTTCCTCTGCTTAAACAGAAGTTTCTCTGCAATCTACAAGGTGTTTCCTTTCCATTTTAATCACTTGTTTACAGTCCTGAAAAACATTCCTTACACTGATGTTCTTACTGGAACTGTGATAATCAAGACCCTTTGACTTCACTGGTTCCTGAGACTGAAGCCTGCTGAAATGATCAGTAAGCTGTTGTGTTTTAAATGACCTTTGAAAGAGGGCAGCAGAGAAAGCATACCTGTGTTCTCCTGCCCTAAGCGTCTTCCATCTGTGAGCACTTCACTTGGGAAATGAAGGGATTGTATGAAGTTCTCTCATGCTGTTGCCAGTGAAATATGGAGAGTGCTGCTTTCTTTGAAATCTTGTCTTCCATTTCAACAGACTATGTACTATTACTATCTAAAGAAACCAAAGTAGTATTTCATCTTATAACTAACAGTGTTTTATATTTAATGTATGGTAGTGCTTTATTTTCTTCCAAGTTCCACTAGGCCAAATAATTGGCTCTTTATCATTTGAAAAATCTAATCATTCTTGGGGGCTATTATTTTTGTGAATAAAAACTTGATGGAATCCGTGAATATTCTATCCAAAACTGGGCCAGAGGGACAAGAGGAATTCAAAACTTGGCAGGTCCTCATATGTTTAAAATGCATCCACTGTTCCCCACATACCATGGCATTGGAGAATGTTCACAATATTTTAAAATTCAAATATTTGTTCTGACTCAAAACTTGTTCAGATCAAAAAGAAGGATAATTTGTCTAGAAGGGAAAAAAAAGAAACCCAAATACAATGTTTTGAAAATGCATTTCTGTCTGGAAATTTGGAGACCTGGAGGTGTTAACTGAAGACATTATGGCATCATGATTAAAATAGCAGTATCTGTCTGACATAGCGCTGATTAGTTGGAGTCAAGCAAGAGGCTGTCACCCCTAGGGTTGTTTGTTTCAGCATTGTCATATGCTTGTTCTGTGAGCTTAAAATGATACTGAAAAAAATGTGTGAGCAGTAAGGTAGAAAGCACTGTATTTACCAGGGGGGAGAAACATGGTAATAATTAAAAGTTGAGCATAATTTATATATGAATGTAGGCCAACAGTCTTCGTTCTGAAAAATGCACCATTTGGTACTGTGTTACACTTCAGAAAATGCAGGCTAGCCAATGAAGGGATAGCATATGAGGGGTGGTAGAAGTTACTGATTGGGAAGTGTTTACACAGTTTCTGGCCTGACAGCCTGCCAAGGAGTTCCATATTTTACAGCCTATATTTATCTATTCTCAAAGCTGTTCAAATATATGAAGATAGCTGATCTCTACCAGATTGGTTCTTACACACATCTTGACCTTTTTATTGTTGAATGAAACAATAAGAAAGTTGCACTGATAAAGTAGAGAGGCTGATGACTTTAAGCCTCCACTCTGGAGTTAACCCCTTGCCTCCCTGGATCAAAAAACAAAAAGCAACAAGTGACCCCAGAAGCCTGTCCACATGCTCTGGAGGAGCCATAATCCTGCCCTTTCTGGTAACTGGCAAACTGTTCACCACAGTCATCTCTTCCTTGCCTTTCACTGTGCTTTCCTCACGAGGGTGTTTAGTCTGAGAAACCAGATCGTGCTGCATTTTCTAGCTCACACATCCCTTTTACACTGCATGTTGTCCCAGTCTACTGTACTTACTTACTTTTCAATGTACCTACAACAGGTCATCTCAACTATGCTCCCAATTCAGGCATCACTGTTTACCTAGCTGTGGTAGAAAGGTCCAGTGTTTGCTTAAATTCTCAGCTGAGTTCAGCATTTACTTGATAAGACTGAGTGTCCTTTCCCTGACACTGACAGACCATGTGTGAGTCATGTGTTTGATAGTGATAGCTTTTGACACCAAATGTCTGAATCAGGGTGAACAAGGTCCAGACCTGGTCAGATTCTGCCAACTACTGATTTTATGTGGTCTAACTCAGTGAGACTTTTCATTGGAAAAATTTCTACTGATTGCATACTCAGTCGCAGGATACACCTCCCCTTGTTCACAGAGTCTACAACCCACACTGCCTAAAACCAGACTGTCTTCTTCTGAGTTACATTGTCAGAAGGTTCAGTTGACTTTTGTCTGTCTTCTATATTTGTCACTTTATCTCAGGATCCTTTGGGGCTTTTTCCCCCTTGGCTACTTTTTCATTGTTAAAGTATTTCTCTTTTTCTCTTTCATCTTATTTTGTCTTTTGTTTTTATTTCTTCTAACTTAGACCCTCCTTCTCCAATCCTCAGGGTCATTTGTTCTGATTCCTACACTTCTATGATACTGAACAGCGGATTGAGCTTAGATGGTGAAAGTCAGGCTCACACAGATTAAGATGGCAAAAAAAAACAACCAAACAAACAGACAAACAAAAATCAGTTTAATCACACACCTAACAATCTGGAATGAAACAAAGAGAACACAGTTAAGTCAGAGACAGAAGGAATTGTGGAAAGACCCCCATATGATGGAGCGTCCCTTAGAAGAAAGTAAGACAATGTTCAGAGTTGACAAAAAGAAAGACTAGAAACTGTTTGCACCATGTATTTATTTATCCTTAGTGAGAAGCAAAAAAAGGGTATAAAGACTTTTTAATCCTGCCACAGAACTCTACATTTTAAACTTCATGAATTTGAAACAGAACAAGAGAGATAAATGGGATGGTTTGCCAGGAGGAAAGGGGAGGAGGAAATGTTCTCATTATTTCACAAAAGATTTTTGAAATTAAACTTTTTAAATGAAAATATAGGTATACATAATTCTTAAAAATTAATTTATAGCAAGAACCCACTATACATCAAATGCCAACTGTGCACTTACCTTGGGACTAATTCTGATATATCTTATTATTGGGGTAGATAAATTTAGTTCTTTTTTATTTTGAGCTACTGATTATAATTCATGACATTAATTGAGATAATAAACATTTATCAAAATCTATGAGCTAGACAACTTACCATGCATTTCACATAGCTTTCTTGCTTTGACCCTTGAAGCAACCTGGTGATAACTATTTTTAACAGTTGTGAGAACTTTGAAAACTAGAACACTTTTGTAAGTTCTCATAGCTATCAATAGGCACAAGTGCAGAGTAGAAGTCATGTGGCCATCTTCAGACTGTTTCCTAGGATTTTTAAATTTTGTTTTTGAGATTATAGTATAATGACATCACTTCTCAGTTCCATTTTCTCCCTCCAAAAGAATGTGCATGGCAACAATTTCCATCAATACTTCCATTTGTGCATCATTCATCAATGACTTGAGTAAACATTAGTTGGATCTGAGAAAAAATGTCAGCTTTCATTTCTCTGTAATCTTTCTAATAGACAGGAAGACTGGTCAATATTTGGAAATAAAGACGATGTCTCACACCAGAGCAGTGTGGATTGTGGAGGCTTTAATCAGAGACAGATAAGGAGCAGTATCTGCCAGCTGTGATATGTCTGATGTCCTCAGCAAGGAGAGACATTGTGACTGGATTCCACTGACTTGATTAGGTTTCACATATGGCAAATAAACAAGTCTGAGGCTCTAACTTCATGATTAACTGAGATGACTCATTGGGCTAGTAACAAAGTTCTCCACATTTCCATCATGCAGATGTGCTGTGCTTACTTGCTGAGAAATGATCTTGCAATTAAGATGCATAGACAAGAAGACTGAACAATGTCTGAAAAAGAAAAGTCTATACACTCAGTATCATCTATGCATTTGCTCTCCCGTGCTTTATAGAGTCTTGGGACTCATTCCCTCCATTCTCCTAAACACTGAGCTTTGCTCAAATGAACATGTGTCAGATACCAACACTACAGTCTTCTGGAGAGACAGGAACGCAAAGATCACTTTTTGTACTTCTCCATCAATACATTGTTGAGGATAAAAGGTCCAGGCTTTGACATTTTCCAGACTGCTATCTATTTAATTTTCCATCTGCTTCTTTACCACTGCCTTCCAAAGGAACATCTGCTCTGCGTGTGGGGTGGGAGAAGGGAAGGAGATTGAATCTGTGCCACCTGGGTCTACAGTCTCAAAGCATGGGATCCAGAGGAAAGGAAGGAGAGAATACTAACAACAACAACAAAAAATAAAAAATAAAAAATAAAAAATAAAAATAAAATGAGGACTGACAGACTGCTGAGAGCAAAGCTGTACTTCTTTTTATAGCAGAAGCACATGGGCAGGCAAAGCAGGCAGTGGCATGTACAAACAGCAAAAGCTACACACAGGAGGCAGCTGGTAACCACAAGCATCTGGAGCACCCAGGGTTTAGACATTTTTTCTGACTCCCAAGATCTTTATGTAGTTTCCTGTTCTTCATACACTCTAACCATTTCAGCGGGCAGTTGATGTGGGCTGAACACAGCTATTCTAAACACTTGGGAAATGTAGATAAAAAAGACACAAACTTTATACCTGAAGAGGTGACACAAGATTACAATGAAAAATACCAAATTCTATTCCCCAAGTAAAGGAAATATGTTCCAGAAACACACAGAAGGAAAAGGAACTGTGCAAAAATAAATGGTGGTTCCAGGTCAGTAAAGGCTATGGAGACAGAGCTGGGAGGTCAGTCTGGGAGGATCAGTAAGAATGTTAGAAATCAAGGTCTTGTTTCACTTAAAGTCATGATCTCCTGTTCTGTCTGTCATAATTTTGTTTTTCTTCTTGTGGCTGAATGAATTCCCACTGTGTATGTATATTGTATTCTCTATCCATTCATCTGTTGATGAGTAACTCAACCAGTTCTGTTTCCTGACCATTATGAACAGTGCAGCATCAGGTAGGACTCAAAATCATTTGGGTACATATTCAGAAATGGTCACAAGGTAGCCCTATTTTAAGACAAATACTGCACCTTTTATGCCATATGCATAACATAAATTTAAATGTGTGTGTGTGTGTGTGTGTGAGAGAGAGAGAGAGAGAGAGAGAGAGAGATGAGGCTAGAGGGGGACTGCAGGGAGAAGAGTGAACTATCAAGGAGATGAGAGGGTGTCAAATAGGGGATAGTAGCATTCTATGTGGCATGAAATCAGAGAGGGTTCTGAAATACTGAGGGGAGTAGTAGCGGGGGGTAACAAAATGCCAATAATTAGTTTATTAAAATTATTAATAAACAATAATTAATCCATTAAAATTTTTAAAAGAAGACAAGTTGTTTGTTCTCCTCATACCTAAGAGTATCATATGACGGCAACCTTTTGTAACTGACTTAAAAATCTTAATCTCCCAGAGCTTCCCCTCACTTTCCATTTTGTCAATGCCAGGCTCTCAATATTTCTGTTCCATATTCTGTCCCAGCTGAGGAAGAACAAACTTTCCTGAGTGCTGTAGACAAGGGGAATATAAAATAGCATCTGCATTGCTGTTTTAGAGCAATGATAGAAGAACCAGACTGATTTGAAGTTTCCTTAAATGTCTAATGTTATGATCAGCACTAGACAGGACATCCATATCATGCTCTCTCCCCCAGTGTATGTGAAAATCATGGAAGATGAAGCAGAAAGAATGTAAGATCTGGTGAATAAGAAGAAGGACTCTGAAACTGTATCTTCTGAATGTGACATGGCCATTGCACTCATGATTCATAATAACTGCAGGTACCTGCAAAAGATTTAACCTGTCGACATTGGTGGGTCAGGAGCATGTAAGGACCCATCCCTAATGGAAGAAATATGGGCAGTTAATGTATGAGAGTGGAGAAGGAGTCATTTTTCTTCAGAGAGCATAACCATTCGCAAGTTGACCATGATCCAGTAATTGCCCCACCTATGCACACAAAAGCCACTCACTAAACTCAAAGGGGTGTTTTAAAGGCACAAAATTAGAAGGTAGATAAGTTGTTCCAAGTGGAGGTGAACTGCAGATTAATCATGTGTATGAAATTGTCAGAGAAAAATAATTATTTTTAAAGTAAGTTCACTCAAGTCTTTATATATAGAAACACAATATTAACATAATAAAAGTTTAAGATAGATAGTCATGTGTGAAACAAGTCACCTAAATATTAAATGAATATTTACCTAGGTCATATATATATTACATATATACACACACACATGTGTGTGTCATTTCCTTTGTCTAAGAAGCTAAGGTCAAACAATGGAATGTTGCCACTGGCTAACTTTGTAAAAAAAATTCTTTCTCTAGTCCGACATAATAGTGACAAATACCTAACATTTAAATGAGAAAAATGAGGCCAGCAGTGTAGTCCCAGCTCAGAGTGTGTTGTCTCTTCAGTGTTCAGTGCTGACTACAAATAAGAACTTGCCATCCGTTTGGGATTAGTCATTGTTTACACTGAGACGCAGATGAGTTGGCATAATCTCTGGCAATGCAATCGTGTCTTGTATTCATTTTAATAAATTTTATTTTTAAAATATGTGTTGATAGAATGAGAATAACTTCAGGGTAAGAATTAAATGCAGCCTTTGTTCCCTGAACACACTCTAGCTCCAGGGAAAGCCTCCCTTGGTTGTAAAAATAAAATTATTGAGGAATAATTCTACAAAACTTTGCCTACCAAAAATTAGTAACCTCTGAGATCTAATGAGATATTTTGTGTATTTTAACTCAATTCAACTTATCCAAAGTTCTTATGTCTATTGTAAGCATGTGGCAATGTATTTCATGTTAATTTTTTAAAATAGAACTTAAGGACAGTTTTGAATTTTTTAAGTAAAGCAGGTAGGTTTATGGATAAGAAAATTTCCTGGATTTTCAGCTCTAATGAATGGACTTTTTAAAAGGCTAATGACTGAAAGTTTTGACAAGTGAAATCTTCTATGATGTTATTCTGTGAAAAGGAAAAAAATTCTTTACATCAGAAGGACACCAGCAAATACTTTATAATTATAATTGATAAAAGCACAGAATATTTTTAGTTTGCAGTGCATGCTTGAGGCACTTAGCTTTATTTGCAAGTGAGAATGGTGAGGTCCCAAAGTATTAAATAACTATATTTATTTGTTTGGATTTGCAGCCATACCTTCTAATTACTGAGAACATCATGATTCTTGGCAGCATCTCACCACCATCATTTCTTTTGGTTTTGTACTTTTCATCATAACAAATATCATTTTGTCTAGAGACAAATAAGTCTTTTTATTGACTGAGCTGAACTATACTCTTCCCGACTAAATAAGTTACTTCTATATGACTGTGACCAGACTGTCTGACAAACAATTCAAGAAGGAAAGATTTATTTTGGTTCATGTCAGAGTAAGGACAACACAGCCTAGAAGAAAGTCCATGGCACTGTGAGCATGTTGCAGAATCTTCTCATATCATAGTGAACCAATAAGCTGGTAGTGGCTGGTACCAGGAATTGGATATAACCTTCAAGGCCCATCACTAGTGACCTGCTTCCTCTGCCTCCGACTGACACAGTCTCTGAAAATAACTCCGAAACCTGGGAAACAGACATTCAAAATGTGCCTATAAGGAACATTTGATATTCAAACCATAGCACTACTGAATACTAAATAATCGGATTTAGCTGGGGTTTTTTATAACATAAAAAAGATTCTGCTGTCATTTAATTCTGACATTACTGGTTTTCTTCTTTGGTTATTCCTGTGATGTTACAGAGTGGCAGCTAGTAGCATCTAGAGCAGTGGTTCTTAACCTGTAAGTCAAGACCCCTTTGGAGTTGAACACCCTTTCCACAGGGGTCACCTAAGACCATCAGAAAACACAGATATTTATATTACAATTCATAACGGTAGGAAAATTACAAATATGAAGTAGTAATGAAGATAAGTTTATGTTTGGGGGTCAGCACAACATGAGGAACTATATTAAAGGGTTACAGAGCATTATTCGGAAGGTTGGGAACCACTAATCTAGACCTTACTCACCTGCCATGAGAAGCTGGGTGAATGCCGCTGTCAACCAAGTCAACCTGTAGCTGGTGGAATAGAAGGGAGTTTTGTGACAGGAGTTAGCTGCAAATGGTCTTCAGCATGGCTGATCAGGATGGGAACAGACTGAATAAACGCTTTAATATTCCAATCCTAACATTTTTTTCCAAGTTTTAAAATAACTACACCTAATTTCTTCACCTTCTCTGGAATACAGATAAATCATGATACATGCATCAAGAATGAATTAAGATACTTGTTGAAACATGACTATATTTTTTGGGTGAAAGAGAGAAATATATGATGTCATGATGATTGTTTACATGAAACAGAACAACACAAGTCAATTATGCCATAACATTTTTTTCCAGAAACTTTTTCTTTTCCCATGGATATCTATTACTTAATTTTGCTAGGGTTTGTCCCTTTTTTGCTAAACTGTAGGTGGATGTAATGAGAAGTGATATAGTCAGGTCTGTTTTTAAATTCAGCCTCAGGCAGGTGGACAGAGTCCAACCACAGACTTCTGAGCCAGCCCCTCTTTCCTCTCTCCACTTTCCCCTCCAAGGATTAGTGCAAAGTGATGGGCACTTTGCGAGAAATCTGTTCCTAGGTGTTTGTCTCTACCAAACTTTTAATTACCTGCATTTGTTTTGTAACCCATAGGACTACCAAGAAGCCTCCAACTTAGAACAGTTTGTCACCCGTTTTTTGCTGAAGGAGACCTTAAATCAGCTGCAGTCTCTCCAGACCTCTCTGGAATGTGCCATGGAAACTACAGAGGAGCAAACTCGTCAAGAAAGGCAACTAATATTTTCTATATCTCTGACTATGCTATAGTTTTTTATTATTATTCTCTCTGCATCCCGACTGCAGCTTCCCCTCTTCTTCCCTTATCCCCTTCCCCCTAATCCACTCCTCCTTTGTTTTCAGAAATAACAACTAAACACAACATAACAAGACACAATAAGGCCAGGCAGAGACCTTTATATCAAGGCTGCACAGGGCAACCCAGTAGAAGGAAAATGATCCCAAGAGCAAGCAAAAGAGTCAGAGACACCCCTACTTCCGTTATTAGGATTCCCATAAGAACATTGAGCTACACAACCATAGCATACATGCAGAGGACCTACTGCAGGCCTATGCAGGCTCCCTAGTTGTCACTGCAGTCTCTGTGAGGCCCAAGAGCCCTGTTTACTTGATTTTGTGGCCCATGTTCTCTTGATGTCCTCTGGCTCCTACAATTCTTCCTTCCTTTCTTCTGTATGGTTCCTCTGGCTCCACCTAGTGTTTGAATGCTATACTTATGGAAAGGCAGTTGAGGTGATGTTCTGTTTATTCTAGAGAAAGCTAATTACATAAATTAATAGATTTTTAAAGCAATGCCGAAAACCTCTCTAGGAATTTTGCTTTGGAAAAAAGCTCAGATTTTATTATGTTGTCTGTCATGTATTCTATAAGTGTAAATTGAGAATTTAATAAGTAGAGAAGAATTTAAAAGGCAATATAGATGATACTAATATATATTTAACAAGATATTAATCCATAAGGAGCTAAAACCTATTACATACATAAAACATGGTTACTGACACTAGACTATAAGGCACAATAAAATAAACACAGCAGGAGGGAAATAATTTGTCATGGGCTTCTAAAGGATGATATGGCCTAGTCTCCAAAAATCAGTATAATTTGAAAATATTGCAGTGATCAGAAAGGCCTTAATAGATCAAATGATCTTGATTATATTGGAAATATTGGGCATTAATTAATTATCGTTTCCTTGCATTGGATCTTGTGAGCCCAAACTCTTCACTTTTAGAACCAATCATCTGCTGCCTGAGAGGAGACCTAGAAAGGCCTCAGCACTCTCTCTGCACTTTCATTCTTCGGCTTCTGTCTTCCTCTTCACAGTTTTTGCCTACAATGCAGGCCGCACGCCACACAGCAAATGTTCAGTGAACAATTGTCTTGTGTTAGGCTCGCTTTCCACTTGTGCTTACAAGCAGAAGTTGCAGAGCAGCTGTGTTTAATGAAAAGGAACAAAGCAATTCAGAGTTTAAGAAAAATAGAAGACAGCAAAGGATTAATGAACCTTTTACTTCTAGATTTATAGCCCCCAAATGCTTGAATAATAGACTCTGTTACAAGTCTCTTGTCATTGTAGAGTGTGTGATATGAAATGCAACTAAAGCATACAAGGATTCCCAAGTCCCACTACATTCTGAGATGCTCTCAGGAGTTTCTGAATAAATTAATTTTGAAAATAAGTTAAAAAAAAAAAACTACACCACTATTGTGCTCATTCTATCCATTATGAAGTTTCTGGTGAGTCAGAAGGAGGTACTCATTAGCCCTAACCTAGAGGGTGTGTCTCTTTTCCTACCTGCTGTCACCAAAGGCCAACATGAACAGAGACCCCGGAACCAGTACCAATGACAGAAGAACAGGAAGACAAAGGCAAAGACAAAGACAGCCTTGGAAAAGGGTCCTCTGTTGAAGATTTCAGGAGGACATTGAGAGGCTGATGATTTTCTCTACTGGGGGACTATAATCTGGCCCACCCCCTATTGAATACCTGTCATCTGGCTAGCTTTCCTAAGCTTATTTTCTTCCTCCACTGTTCTTTGTCTATGAAACCTTCATGCAGAACAGGCTCTCACGTCTCCACATTCCATACAAACTACTCTTGCTGTGGTGTGTTCCCACCTAATAAACTCAGCCTTGTTCTCATTCATCTTCCCCATTAGTTTTCACATTTCTAGGTGGAAGGGACTTTGCATTTCTCCCCTTGACATGTTGAATGAGATGGCTCAGAGGTTAAGAGCACTGACTGTTCTTCCAGAGGACCTGAGTTCAATTCCCAGCAGCCACATGGTGGCTCACAACCATCTCTTTTGAGATCTGGTGCCCTCTTCTGGCACACAAGGCATAGTGGAGGCAGAATGTTATATACACAGTAAATAAATCTTAAAAAAAAAAAAAATGAGTGGAATTGAATGAACTGAGTGAACCCTCTAGAAGTGCAGGGTCTTAGGGACATTGAGGAGACCAATCTGTCTGCTATCTGGAATATCGTAAAAGCCTGGCAGATGCATTGGAAGTTAATTCTATCATAGGTTGCTATTGGTGATTGTAAGAGAGCAATCTAATGAGACCAAGGAAAGAATAGGAAAACTGGTCTCACAGCTGTAGATAGTACATATCTGAGGGAGAGAAGAACAGAGTGAAGAGAAGCAAAAACAGAATTATAAAACTCCTCAGTTTTTAATTTTATAAAGGAGGATTCCATGATGCCCTATGAAGTCAAGAGTAGTGAATTGTAGGTCTCATTAATATTCCCCATGTCATAATAATTTTCCTCCCCTTCAGCATCAACATTACTTTAGAATTTAATAGTTATGAAACAAAGGGATACAGACTTGTCGGGAAGAATGAAGTCCAAAAAAATCTCCTCCTTCTAGCAGCCCCAGGCAGAATCACACAATATTGTTCATCCTGCAGTAATGAGTTAGGCATGCTGGTCGGGGCATAATGTCTGTGCCCATTAATGTGAAAATGGCAGTTTCAGGGAGGGGGATAAGCACAGCTGGAAAGTCACAGAGGTGAGATTCTCCGATGGCACTTTCTGCCATCTTTGTATCTGCTAAGTGGGAGCCACTTTAATTTCCTTTCTTTTGAAAGAACCTAATAGCCAGTGGCAAGAATAATCAGTCTGTGGAAGCTTGCCTGAGGGACCCCTGTTCTACTGCATAAACCCTCCTCTTCACAAGCTACATTTCTTGAACACAGTTCAATTATTTGTGGATTTTCTTTGGATAATGGAATCTCTAAGTGTGATCTCTTTTCTAAGCTTTTCCTATAGGCAGTGATACAAATGAGGCCCCCTGGGTTTGGAAATCTTTTTTCTTTTTTTTTTTTTTTTCCCCTTTTGAAAATTGTCTGTTATAGAAGAAAGGAATGATCTTAATTTTACTGCCAAGTGATTACAAATTCTCCTGTGGCTTGTGATCAGAGGAAAGCAGCACTGATTGCCTGTGTCACCAAAGCATGAGGCTTATGCTGTGTGGAAATCCGTAGGGGAAATTAGACATTGGAGACTAAATATATGTGAATTTTTTTTGTTGTTCTTTGCCTAAACTTTCAAAATTGACATTAAAAATGCCTGAATAAAACAGTGATTAACACACAAACAGTAAAGTGGGAAAGCCCCACTCCAAAGCCAAACCCCCCCCCCCAACTGGAAATTGGCAATCTAAAAAGAATGCAGAATGTTTTAAAAGCTCCAGGGATGCAGCTCGTAGGAGGATGGGTGTTCACAGCAGTGAGCATAAAGAACCTGGGGTGCTAAAGAATTGATAGAACTGATAGTTGGCTAAAGTATTGTGGAGCTTCCCACCAGGGTTTTTTAGGGACCACCCCTTCCCAGTCTGGAGAGGCCTAGAGGTAAACAAGTGTGTAATCCACATACAAAGCAGAAGATGAGCCACCAACTGAAGGCCATCATCCTGACCTTCATTCATCCAAAACTTCCTTGTATCTTGTATTTTCAGATCACTGACAGCAGGTCTCGAAAAGTATATCCAGTTAGTGGACACTGGAGTGAAAGATCTGATTAATCTAAGAGAAAGTCCTAGACAGACTTGTGAATAGGCTTAAAGACTGAATGGAATTCCAACTTGGCTAATGTTCAGTGTACACAGAAATGCCAACCTGCCTTGTGAGGATTTGCAGAGGGAGGAGAGGAGCACCAGAAAGAGCAAAGCAAACACAAAATAAAAACAGGAGAAAGAGCAACTGTTGTGGTGTTTGAGACCACTGGGAAAGACCATCAGACTCAATTCAGATTGTAATTAGCCAGATTTGCTAGCAGGACCATACAGTCTCTAATCTAAATAAGCAGTGCAGAAGGGATCTCTCTCTCTCTCTCTCTCTCTCTCTCTCTCTCTCTCTCTCTCTCTCTCTCTCTCTTTCTCTCTCTCTCTCTCATTTTTTGAGATAAGAGTTTTTCTGTGCAACAATTCTGGCCATCCCTGGAACTCGCTCTATAGACCAAGCTGAACTGGAGCTTAGAGATCCAACTGCCTCTTCCTCCTGTATGCTGAGATCAAAGGCATGCACTACCACTACCTGGCTTAAAGGAAGCACTGATACAGGCAAAATCCACAAGAGATGTTCTGCTCTGCCAAGATTATATGGTGATGGTGACCTCAAAATAGTCTTTGAACATCTACATAAGCAAATTACAGAAGGCAAAAGTAGCAGCTAGTTGTATCATAACAAGCAGATGGTTATGGCTGAACATTTCTGTGTCAGGGAATTTATCTTCCAAGAGCTTGGATCAATAGACAAACAACTATTAGGTGCCCAGATGGATTCCTAGCATTAAGGGGATTTTCTTTAGCCATTACAAAATAATTCACAAAGAGCAGGAAAAAAATATATATCAAAAGAACTATAGTCATCAAAAGGTAATGATTTTGCTAAAGAAAAAAGAATTCCTAGCAGACAAGAGAGTTTTTATTTCATACATTGAATCTGGTGATTATAAAAGTAAAATTCTTTGAGAACTATCTTAATATAAAATTATAGTAAAATCTCTACAAAGTAACAAGAAAGAAAACATATAATGAGCAAAATAAAGAGAAGAGGTCTAAATATACATGAAAGAGAAATTCAAAAAAAAACAATGGAAAATAATTATCAAAATAATAATTCAAGAATAGCTTTCAGAACAAGAGTATGAGTTTTCAGGTTGATAAAGATTAGACACATTATAATTATTTAATTTAACACTAAGGAATGCAATTATGACATTTTAGAATATTACAGACAAGATGTGTCCAGATATTCTAAAAGAGAAGCTAGGACATCTGAAGAGAACAAAGGGATCTACTCTGGGAACTGGAATGAGAGGAATCTCCTTTCTCTCTCTCTCTCACTCTCACTATCTCTTTCATACACAAACACACACACACAAAATAAAACAAAACAAAACAAACACATTAGAATTGGACAAGACAACAAAAAACAAAAGAAAAAGAAAACACAAGAATCACTCATTTGTACCCTCAGGAATCCCATAAAAACATTAAGCTAGAAGCCATGTTATATACACAAAGTACCAGGCTCAGACTCTTGCAGGCCCTGTGCTCACTGCCACAGTCTCTGTGAGCTCATATGAGCTTTGACCATGTTGGTTTAGAGCCTTGTCTTCTTGGCGTCCTTCATCCCTCTGGCTCTTACACTCTTTCTGCCAGCATTGTCTCCGAGTTCCCAGAGAGTTCCTGAAGAAGTCAAATGAGTCAGAGGAAGGAAGTTTGGAGGATAGATCTGTGTGGCCACCCACTGGAGATGGTGGTGGGGGTAGCAGGTGCTCTGCTATAGATCTGGAGATGAGATTGGAGGAGAAAAGGAGGAGATGAAGATCTGCAATTAGCCAGAATCAGGGGCACTCTGTTTAAGGTGACTGGCTGCCTCAAAGTATTAGTGCCATAAAATTAATGTCATGGAAATTACTTTACACAGAAATTTGTGAGAAATCCACCTTAGGAAGCAATTTGGGTTTTTTTTTAATCACCAAACAAACAAACAAACAAAAAAACCAACACAGAAAAAAAATGTAAACCAGTTGCACAAGATAAAAGCTAAAGGAATCTTCATGGATGAAAAACAGTTAAAAACTGATTCTTATAAAGGTGAGTGCTATAGTAGACTGCCTATAATGGAAAATACAGAAAATAACTCAAATGCTTAACAGATTTTTCTAGCTAGAGACATCTATAGGTCATCCTAAGACATCTATAGGCCATCCTAAGACATCTATAGGCCATTCTAAGGCTGGTGCAGCATCTCAAGACACTGGTTAGGTTTTCTTTGTCGCATCTTAAGCACTAGGCTTCCATTCTCAAGTTTGCCACGACTGAAGATAAATGACATTCCAGCTATCATGTTCTGTGTGCCAACCAAAAAACAAGAAAAACCATTTTGTGTTTATGCTAAGTCCACTATTTTAATTAAGCTTCTTTCTTGGAAGTTTCTCACAACATTTTCATGTATTTATCACTAGCTTGAGCATTTTGTATTGGGAAACCTAATAAGAAAGCTTAAAATAAAAATACAGACATAGTGATTTAAGCTTGTCAAGGTCTGATAGGATGGTAAATAGCACAATAAGTGCTTGATAAAGCATGTCTGTGCGAAGGATGTGGAGGCACATCTGGGCATTTGCGGGAGGAGGGAGCTTCAGTCTGTTGAAGTAAGAATTATGGAATTATTTGGCTTTTTAAAATATATAAAATTTTAGTAGATTGAAACAAAAATTTAAAGCATTAAGCTAAGAAAATTCCACGGGTATTCTCAAATTAAACAAAACACAACACATCATGCGCACAATTTTTGTTTCTATTAAAGATTTGATTAATGATAGAAAGAGGCTTAGGTTACAAATTAAATTATACTTGTCCTTAATTTTAAGAATAATGAAAGCCTAGGACATGCTCATCTTTGAATTTGTATACGGTAGTAACAATCAGCTTGGCTGTCCAAAGCATGTTTCCAAACAGTATTTCTCCTCCGTTTCCTTTAAAGCGCCCAGAAAACCCTGGTGGTTGATACCATAATATCTTGCCTTAGGAGCAACAGACTGAAGGTCTGACAGGAAGTTTCAGTGTTAGCTCTTGTTTCAGGCAAGGCCCAGCCAAACCAGAAGTCCTGTCTATACAGTGGCCTGGAAAGCGATCCAGCCGCCGAGTCCAGAGACACAACAGCTTCTCCCCCAATAGTCCACAGTTCAGCGTCAGCAGTCCAGGTAAGGCCGACTTCATTGTGTTAATAATTTTAAAGCAGCAGCCTGAAATGCTTTCCTTTTACCAAATGCATGTGATCCTGAAGAGGGTCATAGTATTCATTGGGAAGTGAAGAGGTGATTGGCTTCCGGTCCCTCAGATTTTAGCAGCTGTGCCTGGATAGCTCCTAGCCTGATGATCACAGAGGCAAGCATTCCAACAAACAGTTCTGAAGAGGCTCGCAAAAATTTGCACCCTAGTTATGAGACTGCTTCTCCACCCAATATCTCCCCCTCCCCAAAGTATGCAACATAAGCTCATCCAGGAAAATCTTAGGATTAGTCATAACTGTCTTATTCTGTTACAAATCCTTGCACGGTAGACATGTATCTCTACATTATTCCCACCAAAGCCCATATAATGAAATGATTTGTCTAAGATTCTATAGACTACTGGTCCATATTTATTGTCAAAGAAATCCAAAACCTCTATACTTAAAACTACAAATTATTGTTTTTTCTCCTGGTGAGTGTGTGGTTGACGATGGTTTGGGCATTGTCAGCCAGTTGTGGTTCTAGGCTATGGGCTGAGTTCTCTGCTCTTCATAGCTTCAACTGGAATAAGTGACAATCTGAGAGGTTTTGCTTCCTAGTGTCAGATGCACAAACAGCTAGGCCAAAATTATAGAAATAGATTGAAATTACAATGTCATTTTTGCCGCCTAACTTTCCATTTGCCAGATAAGTCACACTAATCACAGAGAAGAAAATTATGCCCCTCACTGTAGCAAGAGATGTGCAAAGTCGCCCACTCCAAAAGGGGTTTTGTACAGGAATCTTGCAGAGGGAAGGATCAAGAAATCAGTAAGCTGATTAGAGAGTGCTCTCATGGCTTGAAAAAGACAGTGCTGGTTCCCAAGGCCAAGCACGTATTATACTGTGTCCATTTTAATTACTTAGAAAATACAGAGCCAGGGAGATGGCCCCATAAATAAATGAACTGGCTGCCAAAATCTAACAACTGGAACTTTATCCTCAAAACCCACATGGTAAAAAGTCAGACTCATGGATGAACTAACGTCCACAGGTTGGTAGCTGATTTTTACACACATGCCTTGGGATGCATGAATATTTCCTGAGTTGCATTCACACAAACACACTATATATACAAGTTAGATAGATAGATAGATAGATAGATAGATAGATAGATAGATAGATAGATAGAATAGAAATATGATGCAATTTTGGAGGAAATGTAGAAAGAAAATCGTCAGTATGGTCATGCTATCTTGAGTGTATCAATCAGAGTTAATCTTAGGTGATAAGTAGGGTGATGAGGCCTGGCTAGTACTTTGATGGAAAGGCATAGTCAAAACTACAGTTCCCAAGGACTTTTATTTTCCTTAAAACCCTGTAGGGAAAAACTCAGGTTAGAAATATACTACTTAATTTGTGAATTAAACCTTAAACATCAATATTCGTTTCTACCTTGAAAGTATTTTCTTTAAACTCCCACTTCTGATAGCACTTGTTGCAGCATTAATGTTTGTTTTTATTTTATAATTTGTTGGTGCCTTTCTTCCTCCAAAAGACAGGAATAGAAGTATATTTTGATACAAATCACTATGCTTTAATGTTTGCAGTCTTAAAGATGAATGAGTTTACTGTGCTGTTTCCATATGTGAATAGTACCTCTTTAGCATTTAGGTCTTGATTCCATTTTTTTTCTATGATAAAAAAAGATTTAGAGTTGTGAATTCAATTTTGTCCTCATTTCAAGAAAAAATTAACTAATATAACTTTAACAAGCACTTGTCAGACATCATAAGTGATTTTCATCAGCACACAGGAAGCTAGGATTCAAGGTTTCAGACCATAATGCCTTCCTTTTCATCTTTACATAGTAATAGTTAAGCAATCCCAGCACTGTTTATGTGGTGTTTAAAAGTGGTGTTTTCTGTATAGTTCAGAGAATAACCTATAATGACAATACTTTAGATTTTGACTAAATGAGCTTATTAGGTGGCTAAGAAGCTAAAGTAAATGAATAGTGTGTGTGAGGAAGGAGGGGTTCCAAGCTCAGAAGATATCACACAGAAACTAACAGAGGAAGCCCTGTTAAAGCAGCCAGCTAGATCCAGTTCCTCATGGATAGCCCCAGATGAGTATCACACACACACATACACACACATCCCTTTGCTAAGGCCTCTAATAAAAGAATAAATAGCAACACCTAAAGATGGCATCATCAAATTGGGAAGCTGAGGCAGTCAAGAGGAGTTTACAATTGAGCTCTCTCTTCATAGATGAGCCTCCTGGGTCTGGAAATCTGGCTTCTCCTTCCCTCTACACATACGCTTATATCATATGCAAAGCAGTAGTAACACTTATTGGAAATCGTTTGTCTGCTAGCTTCTCTCAGGGTCATAATCATTTACTCTTGAGTTGTTCTGCTATTCTAGGTCTTCCCTGCTGTAAAGTTAGAGAGCCAGCTCATACTCAGAAGAGGAGCCTTGGAGGACACTTGGGAAGAAACATGTCTGGGTCTGAAATGAGAAAGGAGGGCAATCCTACTTTTAAAGACAGCTTCTAGTGAGCTCAAACAGCACAGGACAGTGTCAATGTCACATATATTACATGATACCAGATAAATATTCGCTATGTATGTTCATGTACACACACACGTATCCATAGGTAGTACCTACTACATCTACATATATGCATGAGAATATTTTATATACATGAATACAGTGCAACAGGCTATATTTTGCACTCCTCACCTCTAAGCCATGACTAAAAGTCCCAAGTTAGTCAATGGGAAGACAACACTAGCAATCTCACAATCTTACTATTATACTTATTTTGCATCACACCTCCACATCAAGGTTCTGATTTTATCTGTTCTGCCCATGCCTTATAAGTGATTTTAGAATCAGTGCTTTCCTTTTTTTTAAAAAAAAGAAAGCTATCTTATAGGAAAGTAAAAGTGGCTCAGCAGAATCTGTTCTCTTGAGCTTCAAAGACTTGTATAGAAAACAATATTTTGTTAAAAAATGAAGAAAACAGGCTCCTGAAAAATCAGTGATGCAGGGATCTCTGTGAATTGGACACTTAGACATTACTCACAGAAACATTTTTAGGGATATATTTAAAAGTCAGAGACACTGCATTCTTCTT
The DNA here is from genome assembly GCA_004025045.1 of Sigmodon hispidus. Taxonomy (NCBI): domain Eukaryota; kingdom Metazoa; phylum Chordata; class Mammalia; order Rodentia; family Cricetidae; genus Sigmodon; species Sigmodon hispidus. The sequence continues at coordinate 68,110 of PVIH01006793.1, read as the reverse complement.
TTAGGGTGGAAAGAGAAATAACTGATTATTCTGCACTGTTAAAATTTAACATTATGCCTTTGTAATTTCCTATGAAGCATTGTTAGAAGAAGATAACCAGTGGATGACCCAGATAAACAGACTCCAGAAATTAATTGATAGACTGGAAAAGAAGGTAGGTATTCCTTTTTTTCCCCTCTGCTTCCTTCTTTGCAAGATCTTTCCTGCCTTGATATACATTGATGGTTCCCCCATGGATAAAATAATGCTCAACATCCAATTGCCTCTCTGAATGGATGGTTGGTAGAAACAAGGGCTTGTTTTCTGATTGGTTGTTTCTTTGTTTGTTAAAGCAAATGTGAAAACTCAGAGTTACATGTAAAATAAGGTCCAGGGCTGAGGAATAAATGAATGCTTAGGTTATACTTGAAAGATGTTGCTGGTGTCTAACAGAGATACAAATGAGGTCTTGAGAATCTTTCAGTTAATTAGGAGAAACGATTACTCTATGCTCAACTTGTAGAGATTAACATATTAACTTATAATTTTAGTGCTAAGCTTGCCTAGTAATCAAACAAGAAAAGATATAATGAAGACTTCTTTGAAGCTACACTGTATGTTCTTAATTAACATATCTTCATGGAGGGAATCAGCCTGTATCAAGTATCCTTATAGCATATTAATACCATGCTTATACTACTTTGGTGGTAAAGGTGACCTCAGTAAGAAGATTTGTTTTCTGTGACTTCCAGTCAACAAAGAATGAATATTTTTGCTTGTCAGAAAACTCAAGCTTTGAAGAACTCATATATAATTATACAAATAAACAAGGAGAAGTAGAGGAAGGGTTGTTTGTTTTTTAAGTGACAGATGGTCAGAACTCAATTCATAACTAATGCTCTGCAGGTGCCAAAAGATTGGAATGTGCAGATGTTTGCCTAAATAATGGCCTCCATGAGCTGGGTACTTGGAAAGACTTCACATTCAGAAAGTGTTTATGCTATATTTTAAAACTGATGATAATTCAATTAAGAGTTTAATTACAAGAAATAAAAATCATCATTCCCAGTCTGTTTCTGTTCTACTCGTGATTCACTTTCCAGGTGGGAAGATGGGCACAGTATTGTTAGGGACATTCTAACAATTTTAGACCGCTGCCATGAAAGAAGAATAATTCATGGAAAAGAAAATGTGTTGCCCTTAAAGTTGGGATAAATGCTGATCATCTAACATACTGAAGAATTAAAGTTTTAGTAAGCAAAGAAGAAATTAATTGTGGAAGACAGAGAAGGCATGAAAGTGGAGTGGCACTGACTTTCACTTAGGAAAGCAAGAAGAACTAAGCTTCCATGATGACTGATCATGAAGGCAACTTATAACAGACTGAGGGATTTGGACTTGAGAACAACCAGGCACATTTATTAATTTTCAACTGGTAATTGTAAACATAAGATCTTAGGTAGAAAACCAAGTAGTGAGATACAAATTTCATTAAATCAAGATCAAAATGGATTAAAACAAGAAAAGACTAGGCTGAGAGCTGAGGAAGTCATCTCTAACAATAGCATCAATTTCAAGTTTCTGTACAAGGACTGAGAGATGAATCCAGACTATGAGTTAACGTAAAGGAAAGAACTTCCAAGATTAGTAGAAATAACAGCACCGCCATATGGGTGTGCTGGAAACCCACAGTCTGAGGATTTCAGCCTACCAGAGTCCCTAAACCTGTCTCATAGAAATGGGCTAGATGAGCAGTAGGACACTTTGAGGAGCAGTAAGAAAGGAAGCTAGCTCTGTAGATGAATCAATTTCAGGGTGCAGTAGGGAGAAAGTACCCCTTAAGTGTCGGTAATAGTGTAGGCTGACAGGTCAGGACTTGGCATAACTGACGTGAAACCATGAGGTCTGAAAATAGACAAAGATGCTGAAAACAAGGTTCTTTCTTTAAGTTTTTTTTGTTTGTTTTTTTGGTTTTTTTTTTTACAAGCATTGGTGTTTTGTCTGCATGTATGTCTCCGTGAGGGTATTGGATCCACTGAAACTGTAGTTACAGACAGGTGTGAGCTGCCATGTGTTTGCTGGGAATTGAACTCAGGACCTTTAGAAGATCAGTCAGTGCTCTTAACCTCTGAGCCATCTCTCCAGCCCCCAACAATGCTCTTTCAATACAAGAAGAAAGAGCCAAGTCAGAGGGAAGCAACCTTGGATAGCTCTGATCCTTCAGCCACAGCATCTCACTGACATTGGTCTCCTGCTGGAGCAAACATATAAACTATAAACATGTTGCATGTCAGCTTTCCTCTTTCATTTCTTGAGAACTGAATTTTCAGCTGGAACTAAAGGAAAAATAGTGGTTATGAAAATTAGTTTTCAGATGTTGAAAGGCTTAGGGATATGAGACCCTGTTTTGAAATGAAAACATAAAGGTTCCTGAGTTAAATAAATTTAGATGCTTTTAAAGAACAAAACCGCTCTTTTTGAAATGGTTTTGAAGTTCCTAGAGAAACTATCTCTTTTTGGTGTATGAGATATGTACAGTTCTTTTTTTTCTGGAACGGCTTAAATTTTATTAATATCTTTCTAACCCATTTTAAGTCAAAGTACTGCCACATCCCTTTCTTTTGTCTTCATCCCTTCCTATGAAACAGTCTTATTGTGAGGGCAGCATCCAGGAGTCTTGCTGAAAGTCTAGTGTGATGGTGTTCAGGCTGGGCCTCCGATGGTGCGGTGCTCAGCATGAGCTGTCTTAATGAGTAGTGGAACAGTATGGGTTAGGTATTCCTGTATGACTTATTCTGAACTGGGCTGGATTAGGTTTCCATAGGAAAACTACCCAATTGCCAAACAGTGGCTAGGTGCATGTCATTTCCCTGCTGACTCCCTGGTCTCCTGTGCTTGTTAGCATTAGGTGTGATCTCCCTATTAAAAGAAAGTATACTTGAGGCAGAACATAGATTATTTTTTGTGTATTAAATATCTATGATAATCCTTCCTAGGTGATACACTAAACATGATTCCACTTAAGAGTTTGGTAGTTAGTAATATTCATGATTACTACATGTTTTTCAGGTTTTTCTTCTGTCCTTTTCAGTCTCCATGAGTATTAATGAAGGTGTATTGAAGTTATAACCATGCTCAATTAAATTTATACAAATTACTTTCAGGGCTGGAGAGATGACTCCAGCTACAAAATGTTCCTTATGCAAGCAATAGAACCTTGGTTCAAATTCCCAGAACAAAATAAAAGCTTGGTACAATGCACCATGTACAATCCCTATGCTTCTCTGGGGAAGACACATGGGACAGGGCAGAAACTGGAAAGTTTCTGGAAGCTTGAAGGCCATCTACCCCATTGTATAAAACAATAAAGAAACCCTAGCTTTAAAAACACAGAAGATGAAGTCTGATGGTCAGTGTTGTCCTCTGACCTCCACACATACACTGTGGAACAAGCATACACACACACACACACACACACACACACACACACACACACACATACACACACACACCATTTTTTAAATTGTATGGAAAAGAACAGAAAAAGTCTTTAAAGTTAAACAAAACAAAGGCAATGATAAAGACTGCTCATTCCCTAGTGTATCACGAGATCACCAGAGGTCACTGAGGGTGGTGTAGTCAAATGGTCGAAGCTTTTCTTCCCTTACATTGGTTAATGTAGAGGTGAAAAGTAAGAGAGACATCATCCATCATGACCAGGTCACAGCTCTGTCAGTGTTGGACTTCTAATATTCCATTCACGTTCTTACTCATTATATGATTTTACCTTTTGGAAAAGCTATGATTTAGATGAGAACTTCATACATGGATTCTGCAATGTTTATGTGCCTAGCAGCATTCTGGCAATAGCAGTGCAAACATGCTTAAAACAGGTGAAATATTTTGTCTCTACAAAGACAGACAGAAATATGTAAAGAATCTAAGAGCATGAAATTAAATCAAACAGCTGAACTCCTGAAGCTAGCAATGTGGGTGGGTGGAGGGTTACATATGTAAAGAGAATGGTCTAGGAAGGTCTGTGTAAACAATGCTGTATTAAAACTGGATATGAAAATAAGAAAGAGCCATCTAGAGGAAAGCCTATGGGGAAAGGAATTTACAGCAGAAGAGACCCTGAAAGTGAATCCAAGAGATGATAAATAACTTGCCCAGAGCTCTACCACACAGGTGGGCCGGAGCAGACCTGCTTTGCAATGACCAGTTTAGCACGATATAAACTGGATATTTTTTCTTAATTTAATTATCAATAAAATTCTTTTTACATACCTCCACTGTTCCCCCTCCCTCTCCTTCCACTCCCCTCACTTCCCTCCCACCTCCCTCCACCCCCCCATCCACTTCTCAAAGTGGATAAGGCCTCCCTTAAGTAGTCAACACAGGCCAACATACCAAGTTGAGGCAGGACCCATCCCTTCTTCCCTATTTCAAGGCATTGCACCTTAAGGAGCAGACTCTAAAAAGCCAGTTTATGTACCCAGAATGTTTCCTGGTCCCATAGCCAAGGGTCCCAGTAACAGCTTGATCAAGCCAACTGTCATCCTCATTCAGAGGGTTTTGTGGGGTCCCACACAGGCTCTCCAGCTCTCAGTCCAGAGTCAGTCAGGTCCCATTAGCTCAGGTCAGCTGTCCCTGTGGATACCTCCATTGTGCTCTTGACCCCCCCCCCTTGCCCCTCTAGTAGCTCCTTCTTCTCTTCACCTGAACTCCAGGAGGTTGGTCAAGTGCTGGGCTGTGGGTGTCTGCATCTGCTTCCATCAGTCATTGGCTGTAGGCTCAATGAGGACAGTTAGGGTAGTCACCAATCTGACTACGGGGGAGGCTAGTTCCCAGCATTGCTGGGAGTCTTAGCTGGGGATATCCTTGTGGGTACCTGTGGGTTTCTCTAGCTCCAGGTTTATCCCTAAACCCATGATGGCTCATTCTGTCAAGATATCTCTTTCATTGCGCACTCTCTGCTGTCTCTCCCCCAACTTAGCCTTCTCAAACACTCATGTACTCACCCCCATTTTATCTCCCCTCTACACCCCCTCCTAGTTAACCCAGGAGATCCTAACCATTTCCCCTTCCTGGGGTAATCCATGTGTATACTCCTTAAGGTTATTCTCTACCTAAGCTTGTCTAGAGTTCTGGAATCCAGCTTGTTCATTTTTTGCTTTGCATTTACTATTTACCTATGAATGACTACATATTGTGTTTGTCTTTCTGGGCCTTGGTTACCTCATTCAGGAAAATTTTTTCTAGTTCCAGACATTTGCCTACAAATTTCATGGTGTCATTAATTTTTTCCATTGAATGATACTCCATTGTGTAAGTGTACCATATTTTCTTTACCCATTTTTTGGTTGAAGGGCATCTAGGTTGTTTCTAGGTTCTGGCTATTATAAATAATGCTGCTTTGAACATAGTTGTAGTGGAGAGCGGGTACCTTAATCTAGAGGCAGGACCTCTTGGCCAGCATTTGAAAATCACCTATGGCCTTGGGTTATCAGTATTTTGAGCTTGGCCAAAGGGCCAGTTTAAGATTGGGGTGCAAATACACAGAGTACTCTTTCTCATGCTCTTGGATGGAGATTGTGACCCTGAATGAAGCTGTGTGGAACCAATTCAGCCTTTCCAGAAACTGCATGATTGTTCAATCCTTCCTGTATCTTTGAGTGATCTTCTTTTAATCTTTCAATAAATAATAATCTTTATCAGTTGCCTGTGATTATCATCGCAATACATAGTTGAGCAAGTGACCTTGTGGTGTGGTGGAACATCTTTTGGGTATTATCCAAGAGTAGCAATCCTGAGTCCTGAGGTAGGCTGATTCCCAGTTTTCTGAGAAACCACCATACTGCTTTCCAGAGTGGCTATACAAGTTTACACTCCCATCAGCAATGGAGTAGTGTTCCCCTTGCTTTACAGCCTCTCCAACATAGGCTGACATTGATATATTTGATCTTAGTCATTCTGACAGGTATAAGAATTGCTTTTATTTGCATTTCCCTGATGGCTATGAATGTTAAGCAATTCTTTTAGTGTCTTTTGGCCATTTGAAAATCTTCTGTTGGAAATTCTCTGTTTAGATCTGTACCTCATTTTTAATTGGGTTATTTGGTTTTTTGATGTTTAATTTCTTGAGTTCTTTATATATTTTGGATATCAGCCCTCTGTCAAAAGTGGGATTGGTAAAAATCTTTTCCCATTCTGTAAGTTGTTGCTTTTGTCTTATCAACTGTGTCCTTTGCCTTACAGAAGCTTCTCAGTTTCAGGAGGTCCCATTCATTAATTGTTGTTCTCAGTGTTCATGCTATTGGTATTATATTTAGGAAGTGTTCTCCTGTGGCAATGCATTCAAGGATGCTTCCCACTTTCTTTTTTATCAGGTTCACTGTAGCCGGATTTATGTTGAGGTCTTTGATCCATTTGGACTTGAGTTTTGTGCAGAACAATATATATGGATCTATTTGCATTTTTCTACATGTTGACATCCAGTTATGCCAACATCATTTGTTGAAAATGCTTTCTTTTTTCCATTGTACAGTTTTGGATTCTTTGTCAAAAATCAAGTGTTCATGGGTGTGTGGATCAATGTCAGGGTCTTCAATTCCATTGGTCAATGTGTTGTTTTTTATGCCAATACCAAGCTGTGTTTTACAAATATACCTCTATAGTAAAGCTTGAAGTCAGTGATGGTGATGCCTCTGGAAATTTCTTTATTGTATAGGATTGCATAAACTTGATTTCTACAAATGTCAATTTATTCTGAGTTATTTGAGGAAAGTGTTCCATGTACACTTGGAATATGCATATCTTCACAAGTATTGAAGGATTACTCACTTGGTTTTACTGGGTACATCAGTGCTAACCACTGCTCATAACTGAAGATCTGAGGTCTTCATTCACACAAGTCTTTCATTCATGAAGACTAGCATTCAAAGTTTCTCCTCTAAACTTCACACATGCACTGTGGTATACACATGTCTACATGTACAAATACACACAAACACAAACATGCACATACATGCACATACACACAAAGATTTTAAAAGTTTGAAAAGAATATTTATTTTATTTTAACAAATAGTAGTACTTGTGTCCCTTTATCAATTCACCAATTTTAGTAAGGAAAATTTATGCTAAAACTCAAAACCATCATAACCACAGACAAATAACTATGATGACCTCCTAAAGAAAGACATGACAATACTCCCAAAAAAAGGCAATCTGCCTGTTAAGCTGCCCATTCCAACTTTATTTCTCCTCTGAATGTATTTCTAGTCTCCCCTTTGTTTTCTGATGGTGTCAGTGAATTGAGCAGTAACAACTTAATCCTATTGTGCATAGCTTTTTAACACTGATTTTTTTAAAGTAATGATACGATATCTCTTTATTGGAACAGTTCAATTTTTAAAATGAAAATTGGTTCATTGCCTTTCAAATAAAATACTTTGAGCTCAATATTAGCCATGGAAACAAAACTACAGTGTGGCTTTCTGCTGAGTGCTTTAGTTATGTACCTTGACATCTTTTTCTTTTTCTCTGCCTTTACTTCCTCTGACTGAAGGATCTGAAGCTTGAGCCCCTGGAAGAAGAAATTATTGAAGAAAGCACTAAACCTGTGAGTGATTTTTCAGACAATTTCAAGAATACATACTTTGAAAATAAGACTTACTTCCCTCAAAATCTAGTGCCCTGATGACAAGTTGAAAACTTAAGTCATGAGTGGATTCATTTTACTCCTTTTACACATTTTATCACGGCATTTATTATGTATTATTTCATGCTTTCAATAACAAAAATTTTATGGCATACAAAAAAGCAAGATAAACACTTCATAAGAGACACTAGTTACTAAACCCAGGACACAGTATATAGAGAGATTTCAGGGAGAAAAAAATCACAATTTTCTCATTATTTTGCTCTTTATTTAAAGTTCTGATTTATTTTGCTTGGCTAACATGGATTTGTGAGCACCTGATTTACTTCACATCAGTCCCTGGTTGCTTGTGTGAATGAACCCGTCATACACAAGTTTTTATACACTTATACAACAATGAGTTGTTGCCTAATTAACTATGATGGGCAAAGGAGGATGTTATTCGGACCTTATCATAAAGACATTTTGTTTTTGTTTTTGTTTTTTTTTTAAATGTTTTTACATTTATTTTTTTTAACTTCATTTATTTATTTTATTTGCCTTTGTGTTTTGCCTGGAACTGGGAACTGGAACTACAGACAGTTGTGAGCTGCCATGTGGGTGCTGGGAATTGAACCCCGGTCCTCTGGAAGAGCTGTCAGTTCTCTTAACCGCTGAGCCATCTCTCCAGCCCCCATAAAGACATTTTGTAAACACTATAGGGGTTGAGGGTTGTAAAGGCCTAAGCTGAAACCTGTATCTTTAACATTTAGCTTAAATCTGGGGACTGTTAAATATTCAGAGATTAAGTCATTAATACTCGATAGTCAAATGGAAGTGTAGTCTCATTGGCCTCATTTTATAGAAGAAGAAAATAAGGTGCAGAGAGATATTTTGTTTATAGCTGAACTCTGGGAGTCCAACACTGACCTTGCAGTCACACTCAACACTCTGCTAACACTGTCATTGCAATGTCTAGTGGATTTCTCACCACTGCCATCGAGGTGCTTGTTGCTTGCAAATTTGTGGATTAACAGGTGGTTTTTTAGTTCAGGAGAGTTTGTTTTCACCCATCATGAGAACAGATTAGATTAATTAATTGACTTATTGAAACATAGCAAATCAAATCTGGCCTTAATTTTATCTAACTTTCTGAGCACAGAACCATTACAACATGATGACCCCAAGATGTGTTTGTGTTCTAATATTCACTTTCCTCCCTCATCCCAAAGTAAAGGAAGTAAGATATCATAGAGAAAATCTTGATACGAACTGTATTTGGTAGTGTGACCATGGGAGAGAAAGCAGGGCCTAAAGCTGAGGTGGACTAAAGTCTCATGTGATAACCAGCTTTATTCAGAGCATCATCTTTATTCAGGCAATTTATACTCTGGGAGTCAGGAAGAGTCACCCAAGAAAAGTGTACAATCAAAAGGACAAGCCATACATGGCAAAGACAGGGATTTCCATAGAGGCGCATGAATAACAAAAGCTGAGTTAAACTCACTCCTTTCCAGTACACCTGGGAAGGGAATGAAAGCATATTCCAAGAAAAAGACTGTGTTTTGAAGAGACTGAGGTCATAAAACTCTTGTCTTATTTTCCTGAAGGACAAGGACCTGGCCTGGGGTAGAAAGGATAGTAGGGTTTGGGGGTAGGAAAGGCTTCACCCATAACAGTGGACCTTGAGTTCTATCTATCAGTCCCCTCCAAGTTACTATGTATGGAATCTGGTCTAGGTGCCCAGTCTGGGGCTGAAACACTCTCTCCTCCATCCTGTGTCAATAGGTGCAAAATCAAAGGTCCCTATGACTTCTATGAGGCTTATTTTCACACGTTTTAAGTTTCTCTCAATTCTTAAGAAGAAAGGATTAATATTGAGACCTATACTTCCAAGAGAAGCACACAGGCAGATCTGTAAGCAATTGCCTAGAGAACTGAAACTACAATTGTTATAATTGTAATAAAATGTTTTTAGGAAAAGGAGTTAGTAGCCAACCCACTGTGAGCCATTAAACAGCGTATAGTAGCAACTTTTCTTGTTGCTATGGCAAAATGTTTGACAAAAGCAGCTAAGGAAGGAAAGCAGGATCAGGAAGCAGAGGGTTCTGCTGTGTCCACAGTCAGGAGGCCAAGATGGGTAAAAGTTGGTGCCCAGCATGTTCTCCCCTAACTCAGTCTAGGACCCAGATCTCGAAACAGTGCCTCACAGTTAGTTAATCTGGCTCTTTGCAGCTAAATTAGCCAGATACAGAAACTCCCTCACAGATTATTCCCAGAGGTTTGTCCCTTAGGTGATTATGAATCTAGTCATGTTGGCAGGACAGAGCATCACACAGGGTTACAGCATCCTAAGTAGCATGTTGTAAATGGGCAATACATGAAAGCTCCTTTAATCACTAAGGCACCATTGGAAAGTCATCAGTAAGCCCACATTTTAAAAGCAAATTTGATTGTAATAACTGTCATAGTATCTGATACAAGAAAATACTCAAGAAGCTGAAGCTATGCAGATTAAGATAGAACTCTTTAAAATTTGGTGTCTTTAAGGAGGGGTGATGCCACAGCTGCATATGAGAGAGACTTTGGGAAGTTTTTAAGATACCAGTGCATGGGGCAGCCACCTCCAACTCACAGAAAGCCCCTCCATGAATCCAACTGCTTCTCTTGCTTAACTTTAAAGAGGAGCCACCTCAGTGCAGAGGGCACTTTCTTTAGCTTCTGTTGCTACATATTTTGGGGGCTTTTGTGTAACATGAGCTATGGAATAGTCACAGCTTTCCCTGGTCAGTTTCTGGCTGGTAGCTGTGTGTGTGATTGATGGCAAGCTCCCTTTCCTCCACAGCATATCATGCTGGTGCAGCGCCAGATGTCTGTGACAGAGGACGATCTGGAAGAATTCCAGCTTGCTCTGAAACACTACGTGGAGAGTGCCTCAGCCCAAAGTGGATGCCTGCGGTAAGCACTCAGGTGCAGGCTCCTGCCAGCTCTACCTAGGTGGTAAAGGTTCAGGTGATGATGCAGGTGCCAGAGCACAGGCATTTCCAAATCCTCACGTTCAATTCTGAAGAGCAGGCCAGCACTCTGGATTATGGCATTTGCTGAGTTTAGCAGGATATTTTGTTTGATCTTTGAATCAGAGTTGATTTAATCAATAGGCATACCAAGGGAAATAAAGTGGACAGTCATCTGAATGAGAAGGATTTCAAATAGATTGCAATCTCCCCTTTTTACACACAGGCCACTATCAGCCATTGAAAATCAACTGTGTAAACAAGGCTCTCACAAATGTCTGGCCTCCATTGCCCTGTGAATTAATGACTGTTTCCTATTGTGAGAATAGCAGGCCTCTTCCAAATTAAAATTTCAGACCTTAATTGTTTCAGAAAAGCAGTAACAACATCTCTTTCCTCCCTTTATTCCATGGCTTCCTCTCCACTATTGTGTAAAGACCCATAAGACATGCCCATCTCATCTGAAGTTTACGGCAACTAGTCCAGTAAACCAGAACTAGAAGAGTTGTCCACAAACAAAGGTAGAATTCCTATGTGAGGACCCTGCCATAACTCTCCAGGGAATGTTGTGTCACATGCTAGGTATTTGAATGGACTTTATGAATATGCTGCCTTCAAACCCAGAAACTTATAGGCCCAGCCATCTAGCAATAATGCAGCATTATCTGTTCCTTCCCACCATGCCTAGGATGTGACAAGGCTCTTTCATTTATACCAAGCCAGACTCTCATGCTGTGCCAGAAGACCACAGCACAGACCCAAGCTTGTCTGTGTTCAGGAAACTTCTGTAACAACCTTCTCTACAGTGAGCTTTTTTCAACTGTCTTCCCTAATGTTCTTTCAGAGTTCAAGGACAGTGTTTTAGCAGTGTTTGTGAGGTATCCATCTGTGTGTACAAACACATGTGTTACATCTTTGTTTTGCTCTTCTGTCCAGTGGTTGGTTCATTTTTATTCATGCTTAAGCCTACTTTTCATGTCTTTAGGATTAAACTTGGACTAATGTTGGGATTGTGTCTTAAGAATTCTCACTAGCTGCAAACCTCTCTTCACCATCAAGAACTTCATGTAATAGGCCTGCTCACACAGGCCTGTGATCCCAGCTACCTGAGGCAGGAAGGTAACTAGTTCAAGGATTGCCTAGTGACAGAATGGGTTTAAGTCCAACATGGCATTTTTGTGAGACCTTGTCCCAAACACAGAAAGCATTAGGAATGAACCTCAGAAGTAGAACACTTGCCTAGCATGTTTAAGTCCCTGGGTTTAAAATTGTCTCTGTCTCTCTGTGTGTGTTTCTCTCTCTCCCTCACACACACACACACACCCCTTATAAAATGTTTGTGTGTAAACTGCATATAGTATTTTCCATCACTGAAATCTAAACTAAATTGGCCAAATCCTTCTAAGTGATCTCTGAGGATACTCTCAGCTACAAAATTCTAGAAGTATGTTTATATTTCCAATGTAAAGGGCCGAGGAAACATGACTATGGGTTATATTGTAAAAATTACTCTTGAGACACATTAAGAATTAATGTTGTGCATTGAAGCATCAATCATCAATCTGTATGGATAAGATAAAATATGGTGGCCAAACCTCGACCTTGGTGGGGAGAAATGTAGAAAGTGTATCCCTCCTGTTATATCTTTTCTTCATAGGTTTGGCCCTGTGGGAAAGGCATGGCAGGCACTCACAGAGAGAGCAAAGCAAAGAATAAGAGGGAGTTCTCTGCAGGGAATAGCTGAGGTGCAGCATTGAGCTTCATGGAGATGGACCAGTTAATGAGTGGTGGTTCTGTTGGGGACATTCCTTACCCGCTGTCCTATCACACCATGGCATCCTTCCTCTTTACCTTCTTCTCCAGTCTTTCACAAGTGTGGGCATTGTGCAGACATATGGATTTCCCTGGGAGGGCAATACTGGAGATCTAACACAGGATCTCTCACCTGCTACACAAGTGTTCTACCAATGAGTACATCTCCAATGCTTGATTACTTGTGGGATATCTCACCACTTAGACAAATGCTAGAATTACTGCTTTACAGCCCTTTCTGTGCTAGTCCAGAAAATGTGACATTCTCATACTGCAATAACTGGGCCAGATGCAATTAATGAAGAATCTGAAATGCTAACTTGGCTGTTTTATTCTAAAGAAAACAGCACTAAAATTGCAATATATTTGAGCATTAGAGACACCTTCAAGACACTAAATAAGCTATATTTTTATATATATTTTTTTCGCAGGGGGAAAAAAGCATGTATTATATGCACATTAATTTTTCAGTCACTTTCAGGATTTATGAAAAAAGTCAAAAGCTTTTCCCATGAATTTCTGGGTTAAGAAATGCAAACTTCATGTCGTATGTTATTATCATATTCAAATATTTATTAAGAAAAATATTAAGCTGAGCTAGTTTCAGGACATCATGCCTAATGAAGCAAATTATATTCTAAAATACTATGAAAATATCACACTACAAAAATAAACAAAATGTCCTCTATTCATGCTCCACACTGCCATGAGCAGGATCTTTTAAAATAAAAATATATTGAAATGCCTTTGTGTAGTTACTGCCACCTGCTGGTCACAAATAGATTAACCCTAAGTCTTCATTATTTCATTGATAAATTGTTATTTTTTGATCCTTCATTTTGCTTCCTAATTTAATTATATTATGAAACATTAGACTAAAAACATATCCTTTAAGAATTGTTTTTACATTCATAGTACTGTCTTTTCTCACACAAGCTTGTGAACTTCATAGACATGTCCTCTGCTCTTTTGTTTCAATTATGATTTAGATCTTAAGCATCTATAATACTACCTATTCCATCTTCTCTGTGCTTTGTGTGGCTGTCCTCTATTGTGCTCCACACTTCTGTGAAGAGGATATTTTGAAATAAATAATTTTTAATTAATTTTTACACAGCGGATGGTTAGTAAAACTTTTGACTGGGGAAATGGCTGAATCAGAGCCCTGACTACTGTTCCAGGGGCCTCGGATTTGATTTCAACCCAAAATGTATGGGGTTCAAATTTTTCTGGCCTCCATGGGCACCACATATGTGAGTGGTGCACTGACATACATACAATCAAAACACAGAACAACACAAATAATAAACTAAGAACTTTTTAATAAAAGTGATCAAAGATAATATTAAACTAAAATTATATGTCCAAATAGATTCGCTGGGCTACTCAGTTCTTGATAAATCCATTTGAGTCTACCCATCTTAAATTACTGTGTTTCCTATACATATAGGTAACATTGTTGCATACTACATACAGAGATCAGGAAAATTGGTTCCTTTAGGTTTGTGTGTGCACTGTGAGTGGTTATGAATGTGCGCATATGGATGTGCACACAGGTACAAAAATTGAGGCCTCCTCAGCAACTCTCCACATTACCTGTTAAACAAGCTTGGAATGAGGATCATGCAACTTGTCATTTACTCTTTGTCCCCTGAGCTATCTCCTCCATCCCTTCTTTGCTTCTTTAATTTCCAGGGCCCAATCATGCCTTTTCTATTTCAGTATCTCTATACAGAAGCTTTCAAATGAATCTCGCTACATGATTTATGAGTTCTGGGAGAATAGCAGTGTGTGGAATCGGTAAGTTACAAGGAAAATGACTTGTTTTATTAGACATGAGGTCTCGAAATCTATGTGTGAAACTTAGACTGTTGGGAAATTTATTGCTTATTTTTGTGGTGCTAGAGATTCAAACAAGGCTTTGAGCATTCTACATAAGTACTCCTGTCACTGATACATCCCAGCTTCCTTTTATCCTGAGTCTGTCCAGGATTATCTTGCAATTACTCTGCAGCCCAGTCAACCCCTGAATTTGAAATGCTTTTGCTTCAGCCCTGGGTGTCTAGGATTCCAGACCTGTGCCATCAGATCTGAGGTATTTACCTCATCTTAAAACTTGCCTTCCCTGTTACACTGAATCCTGTGCTCTTTGAAATTTATTTCATAGCTTTGGATTATGATCCCACTTTGAGTTTTTGCATTTTTGCTGATACTCTTGGTGAAGCGGAATTAGACATGGGTCATGGGTATTCAGGAAGGAGATGTAATGGGAGCATGAAGCTTGATAAAATATGAGCACTGTGGATATCACTTTATTTAAATTTAAAACTATACACGTGGCTAATTTAACTCTTTTAAATGTCCTTAAACATTACAAATAAAGAAATAAAAGACATTGGAAAAGCTTACAAATCAAGTAAAAATGATTAGTAAAAAATATACAATTTTAAAATGTGATGAACATTTTGCTCTTCTATCTTATAAACAATTCCTGATGGTTTTAGGTAGTACAGAATATATAGCTCTCCGATCAGTGTTTTACAGTGCTAAATATGGAAATGAGAGTTCTGAAAGGTTCAACTGATTCATATTTCAACTAAAGTTGGTATTTTGTGGCTTCAAGGGATGTAACTCAATGGTAGAGTGCTTGCCCAGTAATAAATAATGGAAACATTTTGCGTGCTGATGAAGACATGATGTCAACAGTATTGTTGCAGGCAGCAACCTAGCTCTGAGCGCTTCTTCTTTCCTGACAGAAAATCTACAGTTCCTATTCTTAGTTATCCTGTTTTTTAAACATGCAGATATTAAAATGCTCATTTGTACATTGATCCTGAAATTTAGCCTACCTCCTACTATTGCATGTTTTGTATGCTTATCATAAATGTCCTTTCTTCTATATTTCTGATGACAATTATTACTCTTCAGGTTCTATTAAAGTTAAATAAACATTAAGAGCGGACTGTATCTGGCCATTTGGTTCAAGACGCCCCAAATCTTGACATCTTGGTTGAATTTGATCTCTGCTGTAAAATACATAGGAAAGTTTTAAACAGAAATGCACAACTTTAACCTACCATCATTTTACAGCCACCTCCAGACAAATTACAGCAAGACCTTCCAGAGAAGCAATGTGGATTTCCTGGAGACTCCAGAGCTCACATCTACTATGCTAGTTCCTGGTAACTACCCTGGAGCATGCTCTGTGCTTCTTTCTGCTTATCTACCACCTTTTTTTTTTTTTTGTAAGATAGTATGATCTTTCACACTTTATCAATGGAGCTCTCTTTACTGTTCCTTTATTTAAAATTTGTAGAGGTGGAAGAAATATTTGCTTGTCTTCTGTCCATAATGACTATTTGTTTCTAGCTACATTAAACCTAATACTGGTAGCTGGTTAGTCATAATATTTGGAAAATTTAATTGTAAATCCAGTCATTTACTTCAAAAATTATTTAATTGCTTTACTATATTACAACTAGTATGCTGAATGCAATTTGAAAAAGTGATCACAGGATGGATGTTATAGTGTTAGAAAAGTTCATTATAATAGTTGCTAAAATGATTTTTATAACTGTAAGAAAGAACAGAAGGAGAAATATTTGGAATGAAATTGTCCAAAGAGTATGAACAAAGCTTAAGATTATTGAGAAGAATCACTTGCTATCTACCCATCCACTCAGTTAAGACCTGTGCGTGTATTTGCTGAATAATAACGTGAGGGGGTCCTTAGATGCTTAAGCCTTTTTCCTGGCACTGGTTGGGATTCTGCTTTGACAAAGTATTTTGTTGGGAGCCAACTGGTGTACAAAGTAAAAACACAGTCTCTAAGGGTAAAGTGCTATCTATCCAGTATGAAAGAAAAAATGTTTACAAAGGGTACACATTCACAAAAAAACAAAACAGTGTTTCTAGGCATAAAATAGTTATCAGTAGAGGCAATACATGTTTTGTAGACTTAAAAACTAGTCTCCCTCATCTTTAAGGTGGAGAATATCTTAATCAGGTATATGGATAATAATTCAGATCCCTCAGGTATTTTTTTAAATGGATGACAACAATGATCCAATCAATAATAACAAAAGAAGTCACCCTGGAGTGGAGACCTACTGAGAAAATTACCTAGGCCAGGAGAGAAAAGAACCTATGCCAAGAGCCTGCCAGGACTCCAGCAGCAGAAGCACTGAAAGATCAGTTCTGAGGACATGAACAAGAACAGAGGCCCAGGGAGATGTCTTTCTGTAAAAGTTTCACAGAGAAAGAAGAGCCTATTTTATTAAGGTGGACAAGGAGTACCATCCAGGGCAGAAGAAGCAGAACAGGGAGGACAGTGTCAGAGTGGAATAGAAGGATACCATGCTTTTTGGAGCATTCATGGCCCAGGAGACTGGATTTGACAGATCACTACAGAGGGGTCGTCCTGGAGGGGTAGGAATCTGATGCAGGAGGCACAAGGGGGAGATGAGGCAATGAATTCTGCAACTGCAGCTGGTGACAAGGCAGAGCTTTGGTGGGCCAGTAGAGATTTTGTTTAATTCTCAAACAGAAAAAGCCATATGTGGGGGCTAAGTGCCTTTGCAGTTTGACTCAGTTTGTATGATAAGGTGCCATAGTTGGGGAATATCAGTGTGGTGACAAGTTATAAAGAAAGAGACTGAGGCAGCCATGTTCTATCTATCAGGCAAAATGTCAGCTTCACTATTTTAGCAAGCTTGAACCTTGCTGTTCTATATAGGTTCAGCCTAGGATATAAATGAATGATGTAAAGATGACTGACTATAGCCTTTGTTGATAAGAGTGAGGGAAAACAGGCTGCTCATTTTTCTTAAAGGCTGTACTGCTATTTTATGACACAAAACATTCAAATTTTCTAAGAGAAGGCATGAAGACCTTCCATACCAGAGATGCACTGGTAATAGACTTGCAAATCTCCAAGGTCTGATATTAATATTTTTGTTTTTGCCATCAGATCTATTTTCAGTTCTCCCCAGACTAAGCCCATTGGTTAAAAAGGGTGAATGTACTGTTTGTTCTTATTAGGCTTTTGAATCTTTCCAGATCAGAAAACATGTGGGAAGAAATAGAGTAAAAAAAAAAACACAGAAAGGGGCTCATGAATTAATGAGAAGGGAGAGAGAAATGCTGTCATAAGCATTGTAAATATAAAATAACTTATTAAGTTTTCTGATCCAGCTTCACCTTTTCTTTAGATAAACTTGTCATGTGATGAACTATTTATTCTATCACTGATACATGCATTACTCCACTGCATTGCCAGTGATCCCTGATTTACAGAGAAAAACTGGGCACAAATAAAGCTGGACTGTCATCCTCAGAGGCTGAACTTCATGCAATCTAATTTCTATCTTTCATCAATTTATATATAACACCTAATCTCAACAATGATAAATGGAATTTAACAAAACATAAAGTTAGTCTTAGCTTCCAACACAAATGAAAACCTACCTCAAACAAAATTTTAATATCCATTGGAGCATCCTAACCTATTTAAAATTCCCTAGATGTGACTGCAGGAACACAGCCCTGGACAAAAATCTGGGATGTAGATACTGTGCATAGCTTTAACAGCCACTCCTCTTCTAATACTAATTTTAATGAGCAGTTTTGTGCATTTTGTATGCTATACCACAATGAAGGTTATAAATAAAAACAAAACCATAGTCACTCCACAAATTTAAGTCTAATAACTAAAAACAGCAGCTGTGATGTTTGGCAACAGAAGAAATACATCTCAAGTAAGCTCAACACCAGCTAGACATAAGTATACAAACCAAAGTCTATCCCTGTAAGTTATGCATACAAAACTCAAATGGAGCATACTGGAATATAGCCATGCAGGCCCACCAACCATCATAAACCACACAGACAACAGGAGTGATGTCCTTAGCTCAGGAGCCAAAATGTCCTTACCATAAGGGAGAAGGGGGCACAAGAAAGGCAGGTCTGAGTGAGCAAGTTAACAGATTTAAAACAAAGCTGCCTCTCTGCCTCTCTTCCATCTGCCTTCTACCACAGCATGCTGGAAACCATACTTCTTTGCCATAGGTTATATTTAGGTGGTTATAGTCATTGGGGAACTTAAATTTAAATATATTAAAAATATTGTTTATATTTTACATCTATTTGCTTCCTGAAGCATTTATGTAGGAGTACCTCACAACTGCTACTGTTGGGTAGATTAAAACAACAAGACTCATCATCAGGGTGTTGATAATTTTGCTAAGACAAATATTATTCATATTAACAAAAATGTCTTGAACAACAAAGTACAAAAAGCTACAGTATAATTACACAGGAATAAGTTAATATCTCAAAGAGTCTAGGATTGAAAACTAGAAAGAAATTATGCAAACTGAAGATGAAGGGAATGATCTCTTTACAGTCTGAACTTCCTCTGTTCTAAAAACATGTTTTTTCATTATCTCATTATTTTCTTCTTTCAGCTTCATGGTGGATCCTGAACAACAATTAAATATTCCTACACATTGTCTTTACTGTTTGAAGCACAAGTGTTCTTATCCTCTGTGGTTGTTAGTTGGCTGCACACTTTTGTTCAATGTGTTTACTCTAAGTACACTCTTCTAAAGGTATTCTGTGACTATTTTCAAAGTTTATTGCTACTCTTGATAATTGATGCTAATTGATTTGCTACATTGTAAGCAGTCATTAGAGCAAAATCCTGATATATAAAAATGGTATATAAAGTAATGAAATTGTAAGAATTATGGTAAAAAAAAAAAAAACAATGCTAAGTGAGACTTCCAGAGCATTGTATCATAGACCAGGGTTTATAAACTGGCATATGCTCTGAAGGATCACATCCATGCTTCGTGATTTTTTTTGGTAACACATTTTTCTGTGAGAAACTTTCTTTAATAAGTTCCACATGTTCAACACATGGTCCCCCAACTACTCTCTTTATAATTCACAGAAATGCATAAAACATCCTTGGCTGTAGCCTGCATAAGCTCTGTCCATATGTCATGTTGTAGACTGGTATTTAACAAGTGAATACTGTAGTAACTTAGGGCATTTACTAATGTGACACTTTGTTTGTTAGAATTATGATTCTCATATAAAAGCACATTTGCATATAAGCAAACTTTGGGAAAATTAAAGTTTATAGCGGAAGACTTTGGTATATGATCCAAACAGCTAACTATTCTTATGAAAAGTGGACACTTGCATTAAATGAAGATTTTTACATCTAAAATTTCAACTCAACTAAGCAAAGAAATTTAAAACAAGCACAAAACTTTAGTACTAAATATACCTATATTATAGACTTTCCTAAAATAACAGCACAGCTTATCTACTCTTCTCTACAGTTCTGGGTATAGACTCTGTCTGCTATGAAAATACACATAGAACTGTAACATACAATTTTCTCATACAAATGCCTTTAAAACCCTGGGTCTTAAAGGAAAAAATATGTAAAAAATTATTTTTAACCGTTGTAAAACGTAGAGAAAGACAAACTTGAATGAAAGCTTCATTTCATAAATGAGACTCAATCTATAATATTATCTCAAATCATTTATGTGACATTAATTTACTGAATACTTTTGTATAATTTCAGTACTTACCAATCTATATAAATTTTCAGTTTGTTAGCAATTTTTTTATATATTTTGTGTGTATATTCCAATCTCAAGATGACAAGCACTATGAAACAATGCCTGGCTCAACTCTTTTGATATATATATGCAAGGCAAAAAACATTAATGGAGTATTTTATACAATGATTTCTGAGACAAACTATACATTTGTGTGAAAGGCAAAGAGACAGCAAAGCAGTCTTTGTGGTCTCACTGTAATAATAGACTGCAAAGTTCTGAAACACGGGTCTTTCAACATACAAATGCTCCTTGGAAATGCTGGCTGTTATAAATAATTTCAAAATACAAATTACAAGCCAGCAAAACTTTGTCTTAACTGAACAACTTTATATCCAACCCAAAAATCCTATCAAGTGTTTTGCATAGTGGGTAGTGCCCAAAATAGCATAGTATTGTAACTGAAGAGGGTCTCTGCCTAGCAACAAAATTTGGAGAAAGGCTTTTGGTTACAAATTGGAATGAGATTTGTAAATATAGTAAAAGGACTTTAAAAAGCAAATAATTAACCAACTTAACTCTATGGTAAATCTTAGCTATTATATATATATATATTCCCCCCATTATATATATATATATATATATATATATATATATATATATGGGTTTGTGGGGGGAATATGTATGAAAATACCTATCCTAGATCCTATGACAAAAAGAACAGTAAGAGGCAACACACAACAACGATGCCATAGTATAAGTATCTCGTTTCAAACAAGCAATACAGTTATGCTTAATGAATGAGTTTCTTTTTTTCTCTATTAAAAACAATCCTTTCTCTGAGGAGCAGAGCAATGAAGAAGAAGCTGGAAATGTACTGTGATAAAGATGCTGGTGTTAGTACTTCACTCTCAGGAGAAATGAGGTTGCTGCTACAGGCGACCCTGAGTGGCTTTCCCATGGCCCTGGAACACAGGAGTGAAGGGGTGGGCTTATGCTTACCTTGTTGGCTGCAGTATTCCTGAAACTTAGTGTATTAAATTCCTAGGAATTAGAAGTTTAAGCCTCAAAATTCTTTATCCATATATATTCTTATTATGAGAAATTACAGAATTGAAACTTCTGTATCCCAATGTGTCATCTTTTGAAAACAGTCTCATTTTTATTTTACAATGGCCTGACTCTCATCACAGCCTGGTGAGGGACATTAAGTGCCAGAGACTTTTCAACTTCAGTTTCATTAACTACCATTGTTTACTAAATGTTTATTTTTGCTAGTAGTTATGGATCTAAGACCATGTTATTATTAAGAATCTAGAGGGGGCTGGAGAGATGGCTCAGCAGTTGAGAACACTGGCTATTCTTCCAGAGGACCCATATAGCAGCTCACAACTGTAACACCCTACACCCTACATGTAACAACATACATGCAGGCAAAACACCAATGCACATAAAATGAAAATAAACTTTAAAAAAATCTATGGATCAATCAATCAAGTGTTTGATAGGTCTGTAGTAACTATGCTTTGAACACCCCAGATAATTCTGGGCCACCAGAGACATCACGATCGTTCAAGGGCTGGCATGAAATTAGTGGAAAGAACAAGTGACACTGACTTTACAGGCAACAAAAATTCTGTACCATATATACATCGTAGCAAATACTTTATATTTGAGAATCTTTACAGCTTACATTTCCATTCCATTATTACAAGTGATGAAAAACAAGAATTGCAAGTAGCATGCAAATTATAATACAGTCTTCCCACTTCGCCAACAACATCCCACTTCCGAGTTACTTCCCAATTCCTGCAGGAACTGCCTGCAAAGCTGAAACTGATTATAAAAATTCTTTATACTTTAAAATATCTCTTTCTCATTTTATGAGAAGCCAAATAGCCAACCATCAAAAGTAAAAATAAATTGAATCGCCACAGTCCGTTAGTTACTGTCACTAGGTCCACTTCATTTGCAGGTGTCCAAATATAAAATGAATAATTCTTTATCTTCAAATTCATCTGTTCTTAAATGCTACTTAAAACTTTGGTTGTTTTCCTGTAATAAAAGAAAGATAACTATCAATTAGACTAACTGAATATAGTTTTCACAAACTAGCTTATTCAACCAAATACTATGAATCTACTTTCTATGTAAGTGCATGTTACTAGAGAAATTAGTAATGTAACTGAAAAGATCAAATATATTTGTGTTTCAGTAAACTTATATGATCCATCTTTAATATAGTAAATTGCATTCTAAGTCTGTTGTTCTGTTTCTGTGGTACCCAGTTTTATAAATATTGTTAATGCATAGAGCAAAAGTAAGCAATTCTAATGTACATTTATCCAAAATAAGTTTGTCAAGCTTTTATTAACAAAATAAAGTGTTGATGAATTATTTAAGCCTAGAAAAAAGTGACTGTGTTTATGTAGAATTGTAATTTATATTTATTCTTACAGACCAAGAAATTATATGTTCCCTTAATTTTCAAACAGATAAGGAAATTCAAGGATTTAGTACCTTTTTCTTTACCAAATATTCTTAAAAGTATTATTTAAAATTTTTCTTAATTTAATTTTTAAAATGGCTAATGAGCTAATGAGATGACTAGGTGAATAAATGTGTTTGCCATTAATCCTGACAACCTGAGTGTGATCCCCAGGACCTATGTGGTAGGGGGAACAGTGACCCCTGCAAAGTTATTTTCTGACCCCTATACATACTCACTGTCAGGCATGCATACCACAAATACACAGTAGATAAAATAAAAATGCAATAGAAATGTTTAATTGGATAGGGGCACTTAAGTTGTTAGGAAGTTTCAATAACAGACTACTGATAAAGACAATGACTATTACAAATTTTAACCTACAGCCAAGGACATATATTTATGATGGGGCTTGTATGTGTGCACCAACTGCAGCTCAGCTACACACACATGGAGGGCAAGTGAGGATATCAGGTCCCTTGCTCTGTGACTTTCACCTTCTTTTCTTGAGATCTGGTGAGCTTGGAATGCGTCTGACAGTCAGCAGTCCCAGTGACCTTCCTATTTCCATTTACACTCATACCCAGATTTTTATATGGGTTCTGGGAATTCAAATCCAGGTCTTTATGCCTGTGTACCAAGTGCACCTGTCCAATGAATCATCATCCCAGCCTCATGACTGTAAAAATGGTATGGATTTTCAAGACTTAAAATTCCCAAAAGAGGAAAAGAAGATAATATTCTATATCCCATAGTGAAGCTTTCTTCATCAAACTTATAGTGCTGAGTCTCATCTTAAAATAAGACATCTGAAGGACATCAAGAGGATACAAATTGGAAAGCAAGAAGTCAAATTATCGTTATCTGTAGATGGCATGATAGTATACATAAGTGATCCCAAAAATTCTACCAAAGAACTTCTACTGCTGATAAACACCTGTAGTGAAAGAACTGGATACACGATTAATTTTTTAAAAGTCAGTAGCCTTCCTATAAACAAATGACAAAAATGAGAAATATATCAGGTAAACAATATCATTCAGGAAAACCACAAATAATATAAAATATCTTGCAGTAACTCTATCCAAGGAAGTATATTAGTATGATGAAAATGTAAAGCCTTTGAAGAAAAAAATTGAAGACATCAGAAGATAGATCTCCCATGCTCTTCAATAGGCAGGATAAACATAGTAAAAATGTCCACCTTACCAAAAGCAATCTACAGACTCAATGTAATATCCATCAAAATTCCAACACAATTCATTACAGACCTTGAAAGGACAATACTCAACTTCATATGGGAAAACAAAAAACCCAGGATAGCTGAAACAGTGCTGTCTCATAATGAAACTTCCAGAGGTATCACCATCCCTCATTTCAAACTGTACTACAGAGCTATAGTAATTAAAAAAACAAACAAACATACATGTTTTTGGCAAAACACATACAGGTTGATCAATGAAATCAAATAAAATTGACATAAATCTATACACCTATGGACATTTGATTTTTTATAATGAAGCAATAAATATACAATGAAAAAAGAAAGTATCTTTAATAAATGGTACTGGACTAACTAGATGTCAGCATGTAGAAGAATACAAATAGATTAATTTCTATCACCTTGCACAAAACTCAAGTTCAAGTGGATCAAGGACCTCAACATAAATCCAGTTGCACTGAACCTAACAAAAGCAAAACAGTAGAATAGCTTCGAATGTACACCAGAGGCAACTTCCTGAGCAGAATCAGGCACCAACAACAACAACAATAAATGTGACCTCATGAAACTGAAAAGTTTCTCCAAGGCAAAGAACAATATCAATTGGAAAAAACAGTAGCAACTCCACATCTGACAGAAAGCTAATATCCAAATGTATAAATAACTCAAGAAATGAGACATCAACAAACCAAATAATCCAATTTAAAAGTGGTGCATATCTAAACAGAATTCTCAACAAAGAAATCTCAAGTAGCTGAGAAATTCTTTTAAAAATGTTCAACATCCTCAGTCACCAAGGAAATGCAAAAGTCAAAATGACCCCAAAATTCCATCTTATACCTGCCAGAATGGCTGAGATATAAACAAGTGATAGCTCATGCTGGAGAGAGTGTGGAGCAAAGGAAATATTCCTCCTTTGCTGGTGGGAAATCAATAAGGTGATCCTCAGAAAATTAAGAACTGAGCTACCTCAAAAACCCAGCTATTTTGGGCATATATCCAAAGGACACTCCATCCTACCACAGGCCACTTGCCTGGTGTTCCTGTGGGACACCTAACAGTGGGAGTGGGGTTACCTCTGACCATCTGCTGCACTTGGGACCCTTTTTCTCTTATCTGGTTGCCTCATCTCGTGTTGATATAAGGGTTTGAGCCTATTCATACTGTAACTTGTTGTGCCATGTTTTGCTGACATCCCTAGGAGGCTGACTATTTTTTTAAAAGAAGAATAGAGAAGGAGTGGACCTGGGGGAAGGAAGAGCATGCTAGGGGACTGGAAGGAGTGGACAGAGGGAAAACTGCAGTTGGGAGGTAATATATCAGAGGAAAAATTTTAAATGAAAAAAGAAAAAAAAAAGATACTTTTACCTAAAGAAAATACTGGATTTGAGAACAAGCAAAAAATTCAAAAGATAGTGACTGGAGAGATGGCTCAGGTAAAGAGCAGAACAGG
Organism: Sigmodon hispidus; assembly: GCA_004025045.1. NCBI lineage: Eukaryota > Metazoa > Chordata > Mammalia > Rodentia > Cricetidae > Sigmodon > Sigmodon hispidus. The sequence continues at coordinate 42,923 of PVIH01006793.1, read as the reverse complement.
CTCTCACGTCTCCACATTCCATACAGACTACTCTTGCTGTGGTGTGTTCCCACCTAATAAACTCAGCCTTGTTCTCATTCATCTTCCCCATTAGTTTTCACATTTCTAGGTGGAAGGGACTTTGCATTTCTCCCCTTGACATGTTGAATGAGATGGCTCAGAGGTTAAGAGCACTGACTGTTCTTCCAGAGGTCCTGAGTTCAATTCCCAGCAGCCACATGGTAGCTCACAACCATGTATGTTGACATCTGGTGCCCTCTTCTGTATACTGTATATATAATAAATAAATCTTTAAAAAATATTCAAAAGTTAATAGAGACCAAAAAGAATAGAAAAATGTTATGGAATGTGAAATGACTGGATTCACATTATTTGATTCTTTATGTTATTTGATTTAATCCTAGCCACAGAGAAGTCATCATCCTTATCTTCAATTACAAAATTAGGGTTCAAGGTCAGTTACTGCCCAAGGTTGAACTAGCAATATATAGAGTGAAGCAACAATTGAACAATTGTCTCTATCACAGGTGTGATAGGAAAACCTGTATCCTTTCCCATAAGCATTCAGCAGAATGCATTATATACTCCTGTGTGTACTTTGATATGTTTGGTGGTCCTGCATGGAAATATGAGGAGCGAAGTAAAAAAGTAAAGAGATAACATGAGTGGGCTGTATAAAAAGAGGCTAACTGAACAGAATAAAAGCCCATAAAGAGACAAGGGACAGATTGCCACAAGGTGTAAGTGCAGAATCCTTTCTTTAAATATTGCTAGGATGTCCACATAGGAAAAAATTAAAACAACTCCCACTTCATAGTGTTATAAAATAAAAAATCAAGTAGATTATAGAACTTAATTGAGAACTAAGTTAAGAACTTTTAGGCTACGAGATAATATTTTCATAATCTTTCAGCTAAAGAGTTTTAACACACAGAAAATCAAAATTATTTTGTTCTCTTATTTTATGTACGTTTTGTACTTACACTACAGTGTTAAAATTCTTAATCTGTAATAATTAAGTAAAAATGTTAAAAACAAACACCTATAATACAATTGTGCAATAAAAGATGAGCAAATGACTCACTGGTTTTTGAAGTACAATGGGATGATCAGGCAGAAAGTCTGGTTTTTTTCTGCAGATGGAAACACTTGAAAGCTTCAACAAGAAATCCCTGCTATATTTAATTCTCTCTGTAGATAGTAAAATGTAAACATAATTATAAAACAATACTATTCTAAATAACTTTTCTACTACGTTTTGATTGTCTCCAAACTGTCTATTATTTTATTAAATGGCATGCAGTGTCTGCTGAAAAGAAATGGAATAAAAGGCTCATCAAATCTTCCTTTCACATGGAAAAAAAGTCACGGAAGTAAAAAAGCCATATGAAAAAAATAGGCAATATAGGGCTTACTCAGTACAGCAAGATAATTTAATTTTATGAGGTATTACAGCATGACTATGCCAATAGAAATTATTAATATCTATTGTAATATTCAGATCATGACAAAATGGAATCATAGTGAGCCTGTCTATCTCAATCAATACTATAATTACAATGAAACTAATTCAAAAACATTTATTATATGCCTACTGTATATCAAGAATTATCTAGGTGATGATAAAAAGTTCCAAGACAGGGTCCTATCTTTAAGGCAACCAAGTATCCAAATATCTGCCAATTTTTCATCAAAAACCATTCAGAAACTATCATCAACATTGACCATATGCTGATGTTGAAAGCGATGGCTATAATATTCTAAAAGAACTAAAAGAAAACTGACCAATTTCTTCTCAATGTGGGAGGAAAATTACACAGAAATTCTACTGGCACTCTCTCATAAAGGAAAACCAAAAGCATTCACTGGCACACCTGATCAGCAAGAAATGTTAAAAGGAGGCCATTCAAATTGAAGGGAAACAATCCTAGAAGAAAACTTTTCTCTTCCAAATGAAAAAACAAAAATAATAAGCTGGCCTAGTGTGGCCAAGTGACTCTTGATCTTTCCTCTAAACTGTATTAAAATGTGTGTTACCATTAAATTCTAAAGTCCTAATGTGTCTAAGGTATAGATGTATAGAGTAACCTGCATATATATCCAGAAATGTACCATCATCACATACTTGAAATAGTACATTAAAAATAAATAACAAGGTTAGATATGACAATCCCTAGATTATAACTAAGAATGAAAAAGTAACCAGAAATCAGTTCAATAAATAAAAACAAAATAAAAAACACAAAACCAACTAAAAGTAGACAAAAATAAAAAATCATCTACTATCAACAGAAATAAAATAATAGACCTAAATCCAACTCTGTCAACAATCACTTTAAATGTGAATGCTTAAAAAAAAAAACCCAAGAATTTCTCTTATGAAGGATCAGCTAGCAAATACTTGAGAATCATGAAGTCATACAATCTGTTACAACTATTCAATTTTGTGTCATAAAACAAAAATGACCATAGATAATACATAAGTGAATAGTGTGGCTCTATTTCAACAAGTTTTGTTTCTAAAAGAATTATTTGATCCACAAGCCATAGTTTCATGGCTCCTATGAAAAGCATTTCATGAATGCATAAAGTTGACACTGGGTAAAGAAGGCCTTTACTCTTACTCTGTATTGCCTACAAATGACACATTAAACAAATACATTTGTGTTGAGTACATATGTATATGTAGGTAGTCTCTTCCCTAGCTGAGAGGAGCTCTTGGCAACTGTTAACTGCTAGGAAAGGGTACGTTATTTTTCTCCAAAATTATGGCTCCTGATAAACTGACCACAGTCCAGTGGAATACTATATATCTAAGAATATTTGGGTAGCAGAAACTTGTCTTAATCAGTTTCAAAAGTAAAAAGACACAGAATTAGATTGATAGAGAAGTTGGGGAGACTTGGAAGGAAGTGTGCAAGGGAGGTGTGATCAAAGCATACTGTACAAAGTTCTCAACTAATAAAACATGGAAAAAAAGGTTTGATTCTGTTTCTGTGTTCTTATAAACAGTATATTTCATTCTAGATAATTGAGAAGGAAAAGAAACTTATAGTTCTGGTGGCTGGAAAATTCAAACACCATAGCATCTGGGAAGGAAGGAACTGTTGACTTCATCTTATCATACAAGAAGGCTTCTTAGCATGGGAAGCATTAGAGACTAGCATTAGTCGATATTAAAGACTGTGTCTCTACTCTTACAATTTATAATTAGGAACTGAGCCTTAGTAAGAGGTTTGAGGAGACAAATCTAATGAACCATATGAATAAGAAAATAAATATATACAAGTAATGACCTGATATGCTATACTAAAATGCTGGGGTGGGGTGGGGAGCAAACTAAATTCAAAGTAAGTGAAAGGAATTTATAATCACCAAAGACAATGAAAGACAGAACTAATTCTTTGAAGAATAAAAACAAAATTTTGTGTTATCTAAGTAGATTGATTAGTGAACAAAAACCAACTACAAATGTCCATTGGTAAAATAGTAAGAGTTCTTATCAGACATTAATTATAAAATAAGAGATATAATGCTTAATTTCCTACCAACATTCAACGTGGATGAAATGGCTATACACATATTTGAACATGACTTTTTAAATTTTGTTGATATGACCATTGAAAATTGGTCTTATTTTATTTATTAGAGTATTTATTAGAATTACTGCAACTGAAACAATAATAATGAACTATGAATGCCAAGTGCTGTCAAGCAACTAGATTCTCATATACATCTAGCTACAAGGTCACTCTAAAACAGTATGGTGAAATTATGCATATGCCTATCCTATGGCATATTAACCCAGAGTCTATCCAGAAAAATAAAAAAATCCAAACAGTAACTATTATATGAACAATGGATATCAACAATAGTCAAAAATTATAATGAAAGGGATAAATAAATGTTGTATAGCCACACAGTAAATTCCTACCAACCACTTTTCAAGAAATAAAGAAAACAGTAATACACAATAGAAAAAGCTAGTCATGAGTGTTGGCGGCCTGAGTGTAGGGATAGGGAATGAGGCAAATACAGTGTGTTTTGTAACAATGCTTACACAATTCTGTGTTTATCAAGAGGACAAGTCACGTACTTCAGAGTGACTTCTACAATATCTACATTTTATCTTTCTTTACAGCTCCTAAACAATACTTACATCTGAGCAGTGAGGACTTTAAGTTTGGTGATAGGATGGGGAGGAAGAGACAAGCCTAGATAGATGCTGCTTCAGACAGGGCTGGGTTTAAAAGGTGGCTGAAAACTAAGGATTTGTAACTTCAGATTGGACTGTGCTGCCACAGGGGGAAGAAAAAACACAAGAAAAGCTATTATCAAGGTGAGCATGTGTGTATGGTGGGTGGGAAGGATGTACAGAGATAAAAATGTCTATGAAAATATAAAACACTCTAGAGAGTCAAAGTGATTAATAACAGACTCAAATAGAAGCTTTAGAAAAGAAACAGGGAGAAAAACAGAGTAGAGAAAAACTACCAAAAAGTGCCCCAAAATATTCTACATCGAGGGTCCTATACCTTCATATTGAGGAAATACACTTTTGTCTGGTTTGTTTCTACTGACTTGCCTTTTCTAATTGTTTTGTGTAAATGAAAACTTAAAATAGCTCAGACTTTGGGTCTACCTTATTAAAAGCATGAATGTTTGAAAGTTCATCTTCAACTGAAATTTTCTATCAAGCCACAGGCCAGTCAGGAGTCATCTGACTAAATACTGAGATCTGAAAGAAGAAACAGAGACAATGTGTTCCAGCGCAAGAAAATCAGGTAGCTGGTATGTGACAGGGTAAAACTTTCAGAATGAAGCAGAATGAAAAGGAGCAGGAAAAGGGAGAAAAGAGAGGGATGTAGAGAAGGAGAATATATATGTATGAGTGTATTTGTGTGTGTGTATATATATATATATAGGTATATTACAAATCAGACTTAACAAAATATATAACCTTCCATCTCACTCAAGTTTTGTTATTCTGGTGTCTCTTTGAGAGTATAACAACCAACATAATTACTAATACAAATCAATCTAAAAATATAATAAAATTCTTAGGCATAGTTACATAGGCAAATAACAAAGAGAATTAACCTCTAATGAATACTGTGATTAAAGTTGAGAATTTTAGCAAAAATGTACCTTTTTTAACTGGAGACTGGTGTTGCTGTTGCTCATTAAGCCCCTGAGAAAAAGCCTGCATTCCATTTGTCTTACACTGTTGAGTAAGAAAACATACTTTTAAACTTGAGTTTGAAACATTTATGTAACTTTTTTTTTTTTTTTTACCATCCAGAGTTATTTTGTAAGGTCTAAAACATTAATCAAGAAATACTTGGAGCTAACTAATAAACTCTGACTCTAAGTTTGTTTCTTAAAGAGAACAACAGAACGCTGGTATTCTGTTGCACACTTACAGCTCCAGCTGTGTGTGTCAAGGTCAGCCTGGTACAGGGGGAGACAACAATCCAAGTCAATCTCAGCTCACACCTCCCTATGAGTTGCTGCATGGAGCAGGAGACAGAATTCCCCAAAGCATTATAGTTATCGACATTGTCCTTGGTTACCCAACACAACTAGATGGTAACACTAATTCTGAAACCACACATTTGTTGGAGGACTCAAAGACATCAAAATGGAACTGACCTGAAAACTTTCTCCCTTCTGGCTAGCTTTTATAGTGCCAAAAGATGTTATGTGGGTGGAGTAAATCATCAATGATCTCATCCATTGATAAACCCACTATGCTATATAATAGTGACTTGCCCGTCAAGATGTAACCAGCAGTGAAATGGTAGTATGCATGCAACACAGTTAACTAGCCACATCCTGTTAAGATTTCAGGCCCATTTCACAGAATGGAATTCATGCCTGGGGCTGCAAACGTGGTCCAAAGCCCATAGCTTGTGAGGTACTGTACTCTAAGGGGATGATTTACTACTGTTGCTGTGCTAATGGACATGTCATGTGCTTTCTAAATATTTATGCCTACATTCCTAACTAGTGATACTCTCATCCTTAGTCTCAGAAGCATAGCTTTTATCCTGGTGATACAGTGATAAACTAGGTTTCTCTGCATAATCCTAGCTGGCCTGGATCTCACTTGGTAGATCAGGCTGACCTTGACCCCCTGCCTGTGCATCTTGAGTGCTGGGTTTAATGCTTTGTAGCTAGTGACTTTTGAACTTTATGTCCCTTTTAATAAAAATAGTGTTGTTGTTACTATTATTCTTATTACTTGGTTTTTTTGAGACAGGGTTTCCCTGTAACAGACCTGACTGTCCTGGAACTCTACCTGTAGACCAGGCTGGCCTTAAACTCAAAGATCCACCTGCCTCTGCCTACAGAATGCTGGGATTAAAGGTATAAAGCCATGCACCACCACCTGAGAGACCATTGTTTATCACAGCAGTTCTCTTCTTGGTTTTGTTTGTTTTCTTATCACAGAGAACCCTTCAAGTTTGAAACAGTGAAAAATGCTCTAGAGAGTCATTGTTACACTCTTATAAAGTTGAAACAACTGTCTATCAAAAGAAAATGGACCAAAATGAGGTTTGTTCATGTAAGTTGTAGTACTTTCTCCATCAGTGCCCACAGAGCTGTTCTATTTGCTACATATTTGCCTAACATTCCAGTTATGGTAATGCTTGTGTACGCACAGCTTGATTCTCGAAGTATCTATATGAGAATATCTACTATGATATTAGAAAATAGGCCACCAGGGAAGGGCCACAGGTCAGAAGGAAACCTTCACTAAGTATCATTTCCTTTGTGAATTTAATTTTTTAACATAAACATTAATGTGAAAGAAAACTTAGAATATAAAGTAAAATACTCTGTTACAACAAAATTTCAAAATATATTCATAAAAATAACAACTAAAATAGTTAGCTCTGGGGAAGGTAGTAAGAAAGGGAAATTAATTTTACAAAGATATATACAGAGTTTTTGAATGGTCAGGGTTTTTTTTTAAATTTTTTAAACAAATATAAGAAAACTTATATTTGTTTTTTGCATAATATTTTTATTTATTATTTGGTGATTTTACATCATGCACCCCATCAGACTCAGTTATCAGTCCTCTCAGTTTCATACCCACTCTTATAATCTTTCCATTTACAAAACAGCCCATTCACGCTGCTCATTTACTTACTAGAGCATAATTAATCTCCCTATGACCAGTTCCTTAAAGAAAACAAGGTCTCTAACTGAAGTATAATATAGTTAAGATACAGAAAACTAGAGGCTTGTTAGATAGAAAGTTAAATTTTAACAAATTCAATCCTTCCTCACCCACACCCCTTCCAGAGGCCATCAATGCAGAAGTGAGGCACTGTGTCATTTAGCTATGTTCTAGCCTTGAGCTCTTGTATACAATGACATCTTTTTTTTTTTTAATCCACTCATGAGTGAGTACATCCCCCGCTTATCTTTTGGGGTTTGTGATACCTCGCTCAAAAGAATATTCTCTAATTCCATCCATTTGCCTGCAAATTTTAGGATATCATTATTTGAAAACTAACATTTTAAAATGCTGAGTGAGAAGTATATGGGTGACATGTAATCCTTAATATATGTATGAAATATATCTTAACGTTTAAAAGAGAAAACAATGTTCTTAATATAAAAGTTAGCATACAACCACTTAGCAATGTCGTTTTATAGTCTATAGTGTATGTATACATATTACACACATGTACAACACACAAACCCTGGATGAGCATATACTATGCCACTGAGATAATCCTCAACCCAATCTGTTATACTTTCTAAGACTTACTCTGCCAACTCCACTTTGTAAGCACTGAGTGTTACATGGATATTCATTCTGAAAGTTAAAAGGGAACACTGGTCCTGTAAGAAGAGAGAAAAAATATTTTAAATATTCACATGTTCAATAAATGATATACCACAGTACAAAAAGCATGTTTGTGACATTTTGGCATTATTTATTACAAAGTATTTATGATGGTTCATTATCCAACAAATTCTACCCTCTGATGTCATAGCTTGTTAGGAGATCGGTAACAAGCTTGAAAAGACTTCACAGTCTACAAACAAGCTCATTAGTAATGGTTACCATATAATTTCATCACAGAGGTGCCATGTTTGGTTAGGGGTACCAGGAAGGCTTCACAAAGGAAGTAATTTAATCTGCATTTCAGGGAAAAGAAAGATCTTCTGAGGACCTGAGCTATGCAAAGTATGACAACACATTGAGAAAGCCCCAGATTGAATTTTTTTTAATTTAACTTTCTATCTAACAAGCCTCTAGTTTACCGTATCTTAACTATATTATACTTCAGTTAGAGACCAGGTTCATCCAGCATTTTCAATTTACTTATGCCAAAGACTTAGAGAAGAGGTCAGTGAGAATCTGGACCTATAAAATCAAGATGCACAAGATGCTGGCAAAAACAGATCACAGGGATAAGATTAATGAAACTGAATTGAAGACCCAGATGTAAACCCACATACCTTACAGACATCTAACTTTGAAAAAAAATCAAAATTATACAATGGAAAAAAAGCATCTTCAATAAATGGTTCTGACATAGCTGGATGTTAGCATGTAGAAAATGCAAATAGATCCATATATATATCATCCTACATAAAACTCAAGGCCTCAACATAAATCCAGTTACACAAAATCTGACAGAAGAGAAAGTGGGAAACACCCCTGAATGCTCTGGAACAGGACACAACTTCTCAAACAAAACACTAACAGTACAGACATTAAGATCAAACATTAATAAATGGCACCTAATTAAACTAACAAGCTTCTGTAAAGCAAAGGACCCTGTCAATAGGACAAAATAGATAAATGTCTTGGTTGCCTACAGGATTGCCTACAGTCCCACATGTGACAGAGTGATTATCTCCAAAATATATAAAGACCTCAAGAAACTAAACATCAAAATACTAAACAATTAAATTTAAAAATGGAGCATAGTCCTAAACAGAGAATTCTCAAATGGAAGAATAATCTAGAATAGTAGAGAAACTCTTAAATAAATGTTCAACTTTCTTAGCCATCAGGGAAATACAAACCAAACAAATGTAAGATTCCATCCTTATATCTGACAGAATAACTAAGATCAAAATCACAAATGACAACTCATGCCTGAGATGATTTGGAGCAAGGGGAAGAAGTACTCATCCACTGCTGGTGGGAGTGCAAATTCATACAGCCACTTTGGAAATCAAGATGGAATTTTCTTAGAAAATTAGGAATCAGTCTACCTCAAGACCCAGCAATAACCACTCTTTGACATATACCTAAAAGATGCTCAATCATGCCACAAGGACACTTGCTCATCTATGTTCACAGCAGCTTTATTTGCAATAGCTAGAACCTGGAAACAAGCTACATGTCCATCAACCAAAGAAGAATGGGTAAAGAAATTGTGGTACATTATGCAATGGAGAATTACTTAGCTGTTAAAAACAGTAGCATCAGGAAACTTGAAAGCAAATAGATGGAACTAGAAAAATGTCATGCTGAGTGGGGAAACCCAAAATTAGAAAGACAAACAAAAGTGGATATGTTTGTAAAGTATGTAAAGTAAAATATGTATGTAAAGTGGATATGTAAAGTAAAGGATAACCATGATACAATCCATAGGCCCAGAGAGGCTGGGTAACAAAGAGGACCCAAGAGGGGATACATGGATCTCCCTGGAAAGGGGAAATAGAAGAGATGTCCTGAGTGGACTGGGGACAGGTGGCAATGGGAACTTGAGGGATCTGGTTGGGGGTTAATGAAGAAGAGGACTAAAACAGATAGATGTCTTGATTGAGGAGGGTTGTAGGATCAGGTAGAAACCTAGTACAAGGGAAACACCCAAGAATCTACAAGGAAGACCCTAGCTAAGACTCTTAGCAACAGTGGATACAGAGCCTTAACTGGTCATCTCCTGTGAGCAGACTGGTGAGTACCCCAATTGTCATCAGAGAGTCTTTGTCCAGAAACTAATGGAAACAGATACAGAGACCCACAGCTAAGCATTAGGTCAAGCTTGGGGAATAATTCATAAGAGAGGAAGAAAGGATTGTAGGAGCCAGACAAGTCAATAATATCACAAGAAAACCTACAGAAACAACTGGCTTATAGGAACTCAGAGTCTGAACCAATAACCAGAGAGCCTGCATGGGACCAACCTAGGCCCTCTACTTATTTATATATGACAGTTGTGTAGCTTGGTCTACTTGCAGGACTCCTAACAATGGCAGCAGGGGCCGTCCCTAATGCTTTGTCTGGCTCCTGGGAACCTGTTCCTCATACTGGATCACCTTGCCCAGCCTTAATAAAGTGAGGTGCTTAGTCTTATTGAAACTTGATACCATGTTGATACCAGTGAGGGAGGCTGCCCCTTTCTGAACAGAATCAAAAGAGAAGTGGATTGTCAGGAGGAAGAATGAAAGGAGAAGGGAAATTGACAAGATATAAAATTTAAAATAATAATTTTTAAAAAATCAATTTTTTTTAAAAAACTGATTACAGAAACAAACAGCTGCCATTCACTCTGTGATAAACTGAAATTCTGACCCTGCTCAAGAGGTCCCAATCCAGAGGACATGGGAACCACACTCCAATGCTATGGTTCAGGAAGTTGCTTGTCTGTGCGAAGGCACAGCTCTCTTGAAAGGGAGCATCATTAAGTACTGACAAATTTCCTTGGAGGAACCAAGGATGGGAGCAGTCTGGTTTAATGTCTACATTTCCTGCTTTGTTTTTATAGAAATAAAAGGAGTATATTTTCCCTTTATTAGACAGTCCATTAAGTCAGTGGAACAAATTAGACTAAACTTTTGAAGTAGTTTATATGTGTGCCACTTAATTTAGAACTCAGAAGCCATTCTAGCAGTAAGGAATCATTTATTTCAAAGAATACTTTGTGAACACAAATAAAAATATTTAAGATTAGGAGAGGGTTACCAGAGATTGGACCCCGAACCTTGTATGTTCTAGCTGAGCACTCTATAAATGAGTTATCTCTCTAGCCCATTTTGTAATTTTTATTAAATGCATTTATTTATTCTCTGTATGCCATAGTACACAAGTCTCGTTCAGAGATCAACTTTGAGGAGTCCCTTTTCCCTCTTACCAAGTTGGTTCCAAAGATGAGAGTTGGCCTGGGGCAAGCACCTTTACCCACTGCACCATTTTGCCATCCCCCTTGTTTTTATTTTGAAATAGGTTATCACTAAGATGTCCAATCAGATGTGAAATGTCTCTGTGGCCCAAATAAGCCTCGACTTTGTAACCTCACTGCCTTAACCTCTCCGGTAGTTGGATTCCAGGCCTGAGCCATGAGGCTGGCAGCTGGCTTACGTTTACATTTACGTTGTTATTGTTGTTTGACCTCTTAGATATGTGACAGCTCAACCATGTCCTTGCCTCCTATGGGCATCACACACACAATGTAACATCGGCCTCTAAGTACTCTTTGCTACAAAAATGGTCCTTTTGCTTCATATGTTTTTAAAAGGCATTCTACAACATGGCTATTATGCAATGACAATAATCACAAGGTACAAATAATTTGTATGGAGAGTGTCTCTCTGACCAGAGACTAGCTAACTATATACTAAGATATTTTTAAAAACTAGCTACTTTAAGGTAAGGGCTTATACTCCCTTCCCTGCCTGATCTGGAAGACTCAGGACCAGTAGGTATTAATAACCTCTTTATCTTTAGATAGGATTTGTAAACACTTCCAACAGAACAGATCATTAATTTTTTATTATTTATTTTAAAAATCCACCTTAAATAATTACTTCATAAATTAGGGCTGGAGAGATGGCTCAGTGGTTAACAGCACTGACTGTTCTTCCAGAGGACCCGAGTTCGATTCCCAGCATCCACATAGCACCTAACAACTGTCTGTAATGCCAAGATTTGACACCCTTACACAGTTATACATGCAAGCAAAACACGAATTTACATAAAATAAAAATAAATATTATAAATTATTTAACCCTTCAAATAATAGTCATTAATAAATCAGTACTTAATTCTTTAAATACTCCATTACTCACCTGGAGGAGAAGAGAGATGGCGAACAGGTCTTGCTGGTTGAAGCGGTTTGCCAATCAATTTTTTGGTTTCCATTGTCATAAAGACCTTGAGGTTCCATACTTTAATAAGGAAAAACACATTTTTATCTTTTAGACAAAATAATAAAGACCATTATACCCTTTCTGTATATGTAAATAGCCGCAATATTCATTTGAAAAACATTAAAGTGGAAACACATGAAACCATTTAAAGTATTCAACAGCTAGACTTCTGTATAGCCTTCACCACAGTTACACATGCCCTATTTGCCTTCTTCAGTTCATTGACTTTGTTGTCTTGCTCCCTGTGTCTTCAGCTGCCTCTTCTAACTACTTCAGCTGATCCCTCGCCTGCTCTTCAATTATAAACCTAAGGATGATGAAATATACTTTTAGTCCTTTTAGCTACTCATGGATGTTCATGTTTACAGCTATCCACATACACACGGAAATACAATGTAATGTAGACCTTCACCATTATGTGTTGAATAATAGTTCCACATTTCTCATTGTTTACCATTATTTGCATTTCTACATTATCATTGGGATGCCAATCAAACATCACAAAAATGGAATTAAGTGCTCTGGTATCAAAAATGTTCTCTTGAATTCTTCAATCACCATCTCTCTTAAACACCCTTTACTTAACGTACCTTCAATTTGATGGTTTAAGTCACTCTGATTTCTGACCATTTTTCTGTCAAAGGATGCCTCATATATTTTTATCTGATCTCCACTACTCTCTTAATTTCACAGACCTAGCTGTCCTTGAACTCCCTCTGTAGACCAGACTGGCCTCTAACTGCCTCTTCTCCCTGAATGCTGGGATCAAAGGTGTGCACCACCACTGTCAGGCCGTACAAGCCCTAATTTATCTGACCACCTTTTAAATAGATGAAAATGATCCCCACATGTGCCTTGTGATGCCAAGAATATGTCACATTATGACATTTAGAGGACATTATAGTATACTTCTTTCTTCCATACTAAAGTAGAAAACAAGTTCTTCTTAATGAACAAACATTAACCCCTGAAAAATACAAAATAAAAAGCAAGCCATTCCTTGAGCAACTAGACAAACACTGCCATCTTTTGGGCCATGATTCTTTTGTATACACATAAATTTTAAAAAATGACCATGTGGCTAGTAGTACAGGCCTCAAAGGTGTAACCACAGCTTGGATGATTAGACCAGAGGATTTCAAGGCCAGCCTAAGCAACTTAACAAGATCCTGTCTGAAAAACAAAAAAAGGTAAAAATATTTTGGAATATAACTCAGGGGTAGATATATGGCTACCATGTACAAAGATCTAGATTAATTCCCCAACACTACCAAAACAAAAATACTTCCCACCTGTTCAAAACTCTTCTTCACTAATAATAATAGAAACTGATTATGTTCATGACATACATAACAAAACCACTTATGTACACATCAGTATAAATAACTCTGTACTATTCATAGAACTCAGGAATAGTGGTGTGCCCTATGATCCCACTGTGGATGGAAATCCAACTGTCTCTAGATTCTTCACTGCTTGCTTCACTTCAACCAACAGGTACTAATCTTTCTTGGGCCACAAGCAAGGTGTTGTCATTTCCTCACAAAGCATCTGAGTCTCAACTCATAGCTTAAAGTAAAACAGTTTTCAATGTTCTGATAAGTAGTCAAAAGTAAAATATTAGTAATTCCATTTTCCTTTTCTTGTCCATTGATCTATCCTTTTGGCTAAAATATAGCATGTAATATTAATTGGCTGAGGCCACAGGAACCATTTTTCAATTATCTTTTCATTCTATTATCTACATTATCATTAGTTTTAGTAAGTAAACCAAAAAGGCCGTTCTCATTATAATTAAAATTCCCTGACATCTTCATGGCACATAGCTTCTTAAATTCTGGTGTGCAGACCTTGCTTAGCTTTATATTAACCATCAAACAGTAACTATGATCTTAAGCAAATGGTAGCCCTACTTATATTTCCCCAAGTATAAGATATGTTACTAATTATTGGTTTTTTTCTGAGAGACGATTTCTCTTATTTAAAAGTCTAGAGATAAATATTTCCAATATTAGAATAGTAAGTACACTCCCTCTAAATTAGCCACGCTAATTCATCTCAGGGCTAACTTTTCCTGAAGTGTGGGGATAAGCGACCAGCACCCATCAGTGCTCATCTTGCTTTCTCCTGTTAACTAGGGCTGTCTTGGCTTAGCACTTAGCTTCTAAACAAATCAACACTGCATTTGCTTATGACACAGCACAACATAAAAAGAAACAAAACCCTCAAATATATATTGACTGTTTTCTATATGGGATATTTAAAATAAGAGTCAAAAGCCACCTAATGTGAATTATTAACTATAATACATGTTTCTTTACTTAATATTTATCCTATCTGTTCAGATGAGGACTCTAATAATACCAACAGCAACTGCCCTCCCTGTTCCCGTATGAAACTATTGAACCGAAACACAAGAGAATTGTGTGACCTTGGCACACAGATCCTTGTTTTCCATTGCTCAGCACAAACTGAGCTGTAGACTGAAGTCTTTTCCAGCTGCTGAGCAGGGCAAATCCATGGTATTAAACTGGGGAATTTCAAGAGTTAGGAGTTACAGATTTTGCAAAACAACCAACGGCCACCTACTCTCCAGTTGGCAATAAGAAAGAAAACACCTAGAACTTCCTATATATAGAAGGTTAAATATTTACAAGATAACCACCACACACATCTGAGATACAGATGCTAATCAAGAGAGAAGTCCACAAACCACAATCTAAATCTCCATTTAGTTAAAAAACAATAGAGTTTAGCTGAATTACTAAGTTGGCATAAAAAATAACTTCAGTTTTTAATGTTTGTTTCATCTGAGAGCTTAAAAGTTTCCTTACTGCTGCTAGCGCTACCGAGAAAAAAGTTGTCTCACAAAAGACAGTAGCTGCAAAAGGAAAAGTCTCATTGATAATGCTGAGTTGCAAAGGGTGGGCTCATAAAAAGTTCCCTTTTAAATGCAAATGTACAATTTGTGATCTAAATCTTATTTTTTTAAAAAATGGTCATTGTGCAGAATATTTCAAAAATATTCTATTAATATACTCCTCAGAATAATTGCTAAATAAAGTGTCTCTGAAGTTTTGAAAATGTATCATTTTAAAGGGTCAGTTGCTTATGGGTGAAATAAGTAGATTACTACCAGGGTTATTAGTCAGAACCTTGCAGCCGCTCTTTCACATGTGCCTATACTAACTGTATCTTAGGCTTCCATTCTGTTTTGCAGAAGCTGCTCTCATTAATTCTGAAATTACAAGTTAACGAGAATTTTCTAATATGGTAAAATAAGCACATAAACTGATAAATTTGGATGCAATCTGTATCAATGTTTTGAGGTTTTTAACTAAAATACATTTTTTAAGATATTCTACATCCTAAATATCTTACAAATGTTACTTCATTTAACATTGTTGAATGTGAGAATGATGATCAGAAACCCCTATCTACATAGCTAAGCCAAGAAGGGAAGATCTGACTACAAAATCCTTTACACTCTAAACTTGCTTATTTGTTCCGATGTCTGACTCCATTCTTACATTGCAAGTATTTTATGCATCAATGAAAAAATTAGCTAGACAGCACATTTATGTATAAAGCATTGGTGAATAAATTGTATGTGCTAACACTTTGCATTTCCCCAATTTACAATTATTTTCTTGAAATGTTTAATTATGGCATGTTGGCATGTTTTCTTCATAATTCAGAGTTCAAGATACACAGGGCTGGGTGAATAACTTAAGTGGTATAGGACTTGTCCATGAAATATGAGGCACTGGTTTGATCCCCATCATTGCATAAAACCAGATATGATGGCTCACACCTATAATCCCAGCACTTTGGATCAGGAATTCAAACTCATCCTCAGCTTCAGAGTAAATTGGAGATCAGCCACAGCTAGATATGATAAAATTAAAATAACTATTTTTAATTAAAATCTCCTTTTTTAATGTGGGGCTTCTTGGGGATAAGAATGTTATCTCGGGGGCTGGAGAGATGGCTCAGCGGTTAAGAGCACCGTCTGCTCTTCCAGAGGACCCGGGTTCGGTTCCCAGCACCCACATGGCAGCTAACAACTGTCTGTAGTTCCAGTTCCAGGCAAACACCAAGGCAAATAAATAAAGTTTTTAAAAAAAAAAAAAAAAAAAAAAAGAATGTTATCTCAGTGGGAAGTGCTACCCTAGGATGTGTGAGGGCTTGTGTTCTATTCCCAACACCACCAAAACGAAGATGCAGAGTCTAGAACACTTTAAAAACTATTAAATTATAGTTATCTAACTTTACTATAAAGTACTCATGTGAAAACTCGTTAAGATTTAAATTCAATTTCTTCTTCAAAATTCTACACGTCAAACTATTCCTTAAAAACCAAACGCTGCTTGTTAAGAAGACAACCTACCTGTCCTGATAAAAATAACAAACGAAAAGTAGCAAAATAAATACGAAATGGAGATAGAATCTATTACTAGGTTTTATATTCTATAAATCTAATTATCCTATTTGGCTTTTAAAAATCAAAAACTATCCAACGGCTACAGATAACATCATATATTTCGCACCTTCTCTTAACCCCCCACCCCGGGGAGGGGGGTTAAGGACTAAAAGGGAAGGTTTTTCGATTTTTGTTTTGTCTGTTTTAGTATCTTTCAATAAAAGATACAGCTTAACGATACGATTCGCTGAAACAAGCCCTCCACTGGCAACAGGTGTGGGACAGCAGTCTGGATAGCTAGCTGGCACCTGCGGGCAGGTGGGCGAGCGGGCGAGCCAGGGCTTTCCGTGCCTCCGCTCCCTCTGCCCGCTCCTCCGCGGTGCCCGCAGCCCACCCGGAGCCCGGGCTCTGCGGGCAGCCTCCCCTCACCTACCGCCTCAAGACCCGGGAGGGTTTCCGGCGCGGCGGGCGTCGCGGCGCTCAGCCCAGACACGGCGGCCGAGCGCCCGGCTGCCGTCGGGGAACGGCTCCCGCCGCGCGTCGGCTCGCGGTCTGGCTGGCCGCGGCAGTCGGCAGGGGCGGGGCTCGGGCAAGGTCAGCGTGGAGCTGGGGCCGAGACCGTTAAACCGGCGGCGCGCGCGTCCGGGGCTGGGCAGGGCGAGGGGGCGGTCCTCGGGGCGCGCGCAGGGCGAGCGGCGGGCGACCTCGGGCACGGGCGCACTGGGCGAGCTTGCCCTCGAAGGGGCGTGCTGGCACGGACCGCCTCGGGGAACCAAGTCCTCAGCCCGGTTGTCGCGGTTCCTGCGTGGAGCCCCAGGGTGGGATCTAGGGCGCCTCTGTGAGCAAAGCTGCCTCTGTGAGGGAGGCTAGCCCAGTGAGGGAAGCCCCCGTCTGTGACCCAAGCTCTGCAGCAGGCACCCAAATCCTTTTTTGTTTTGTTTTGTTTTTGTTTAAAGGGGCTGGAACACGTGTTTCCACTGTATTACTTTTTTTGTTGCTGTAACCAAAATGAAAAAGTGGCAAAAACTAAAAGAGAGAGTCTAATTGGGCTCACAGCGTGAAGGTCTAGTCTTTCATGGTGAAGAAGGTATGGCAAGAGCATGAGGCAGCCGGTCTTACTGATTCCATCTATAGTCAAAAGCAGATGTGAACTGAGCTCAGCTCACTTCTCTCATTCATTCAGTCCCTTGAGCCCAACCCATTTATAACTCTCCTTTTCACACCTCAACCCAGTCCAGACACTCCCTCATAGACATGTGAGCTTTGTTGTCTACATGGCTCTGGGTTGACAGTATCACACTCAGCAGAGTACAGTCCTGAAAGAATCAAAACTAGTTAATGAAACTATATTGAATCCAATTCCATTATTTTCCACCTTCACTAATTCGTTATTTATTTTTCCCACTGGCCTGTGCTGAAGGACAGAGAGAGGTGAAGGGAAGGAGGGAGGGAGGGCGGGAGAGAGATAATGATCACAAGTTTAGAGGATGGGAAAAGTGAAAAATCAGTATGAATGAAACAGGAATCAATACAAATAAGAGCAATTCAATCCTACAAAAGAATAAAATACAAGTGGTTGCTTTGTAGCGGCACATTAAGCTAAATAAAGATGAAGGCACTTTTATTCCTTTATGAGGATAACAAAAGGCATTAAAGGGTTTTAGGTTCAATGTGATAATTAAGAAAGTGGTAGTATGGGAAAGATATAGGGAAAATGGCAGAAAGGATACAAGGTAAGGAAGGTTGTCATCCAAGTAATATATCAGAGAGCTTTGCACAAACAGTAGTGTTGATGAAGAAAGTGAAGTGTGTGTGTGGCTGAGATCAAAACAAAAACAAAACACCACTGACAGAATGTAGATTGAGAATGAGACATGGGCACCCTGATGAATATAGGAATCAAGTTTCTCTGAGGAGGCACAAGGAATTGGCTATAAAGGGAAAGATATCTAGAATGGAAAGGAATAGGATCAATGTTCCAATAGAAGCAAATAACTGTGAGTCAAGAGCCCAGATGCTCAAGCTATAGGCAAGTACTTAACATGGAGTCACGTAGCTAATGTGAGGGCTGAACACAGTTGACAACAGTAGGTTTTTGATTGCACAGTGACCCAAAATTCCTTCATAAGGAAACATAATCTGAGGTGACCTACCAGTACTCACCCATATTGAATACATGCCTTTATGTTAGCCTTAGTTCTGAACACATGCATGTGTGGTCTGTACTCTCGATGCCCTCAAGCCATCCATGTCAATGAGCAAGACTGTTGTAAGCTTGGATTTTTTCTTTTATTGTATAGGAAAGTCCCTGCTTTGGGGGACTGGAGAGATAGTTCAGCAATTAATGCGTGCTGCCCTTGCAGAGGACCTGGGCTCAGTTCCCATCTCCCACAGCAGACGATTCACATCTGACTCTTCTGGCCCTGCCAAGCACTGGCACTCATATACAAACCCGCACACAAGCAAATATGCATAAAAGTAATAATAAAGTTTCTGCTCTTATGTAAACAATAATTAGACTGCATAAAACATAGACTTTTAATATCTTCCTAGTACCATTCCTCAACATGTATCAAATTCATGTTTTTAATTATATTGCATTATAATATTTGATTTTCAGTTTTGAGTTGCTGAATTGAATTTCAGATTATTCACAGGTTAGGGAGGGCCTGGGTGGATAAAAGCACTTGTTTTGAAAACATGAGGGCCTATGTTTAGATCCTTAGGAGTCAGGAATTGCCAAAGGACTGCTCTGAGTGTAGGGGGGGCGGGACTGCTGGTGCTTGCAGGCTCTTCGCTGGTCTCAAAGGGATACAGTGGGGAGATAATAAGACACTTGGCGACATTTTCTGTGCCTGTACACACTCATACCACACATACATACAAATCAGTACTTCCTCTTTATGTAAGGACAAAATTGACATTGTTTTTAAATGACTCTAAGTATACTTCTGAGGTTCTGCAGTATGTATTTGTGCAAAGCAGCATTCTGCTGTTGGGATAGACAACTGTAGAATCAAATATGATCAACTCTAAAAAGTTGAGGGTGTTCTGTGTCATGCATTATCAAATATTCAAGTTTTAATTTTTATGTAAAAATAAACACATTCATCTCATTAGTATATGAATTTGCTTTTAACATTAATAAATGGTAAGTTTTTATGTGTGCCAAAATCAAATTCTTCATCTTTGATTGTCAGTAAATGTTTTATATGTATGTCTATTTTATATGCCTACATACTTAGTATCATGAAAGCCTCTCAGGAGAAAAGGATCCAAGAATGGAAAAAGAGGCATTGGTCTAGACTACAGTACTGTTAGAGCATTCACTTCGATGTGGTACCATGTGATGAGAATGAAAAATACATTCCCAAATCTCCACTTTATGAAGATGTCAACAGAGACTTGTGTGGCACGTGATAGGAGGAGAGAAAGAAAGCTACATATAATAAGTCAAGTGTGTTTTTACTGAAGAGGCCAAAAGAAAGGCCTTATGCAGACTAAGGAGTTCTCCACACTCCTGGTACAAAAGGTTTAAGTCTAAAAGGTCTCTAGACTGCTTAAATGCCCAATACTTTAGGCAAAGGACATAATAGAAATATCAGCTATCCCAAGGTTTTAAGAAAATTTTACTGATATGCTAGGAAACTTTGAATAGTTCTAATATTTCTTAAAATGTGTGTGTGTGTGTGTGTGTGTGTGTGTGTGTGTGTGTGTGTGTGTTCCCTAGCACATGCATGCTCACACAGGCCTGTGGGTGTCCTCAGAGGGCAGAAGAGGGTGCTGGATCCTCTCTAGCTGTAACTATAAGAGTTTATGAATTGCTCATTTCAGGTGAGCTACCAATCATGATGCTAACTCCATGCCTTTGTAAGAGTTAATGTGCACACCTTTGATCCCAGCACTAGGGAGGCAGAAGCAGGTGGTTCTCTGTGAGTTCAAGACTAGCCTGGTCTACAGGATGAGTTCCAGGACAGCCAGGACTGTTATACAGAGAATCCTTGTCTCAAAAAAACAGAACAGTTAATGCTCCTAACCAGCAAACCTTCTTTTCAACTCCTTTTTATAGTTTAAATTCAAACAGAAAAACAGGAATAGACCCCTTCAAAACACTCAGCATAAGCAGATTCTGATAGAAAGCTACCTCAGTCAGAGCTCCAGTAGATCAAAGCCATCACCTGCCAGGGGAAAGCTGCATGCCCTTCCCAGGTCTTCAGAGGCATCTGACACATTACTGAGAGGTAACTTTCAAAAAAAAGCATACTTAGGTTTTTTTTTTTCTTCACTTTTTCTAGAATATTTCACTTCAAGCTATGCACATTTGGCAAAACATAAAGAAGATAACATGTAAATTTATGAGTCAGCATGTAAAATAAATTAAAAGCCTTTTACAGACATGTTTGTTAAGTATTTGTGCTATTATATAACATTTAAACTAGAATTACAAGAATAAAAGTATGATTACTTAAGGTTTAATCTATATCAGTTTTCTCATTTAATAATATTCCTCCTCAGTCTTCCTATTATTTATGTTAGTTATTAAAATAAAAATATATATCATATAAATTAATTTAAAACTGATGTAGTTGTATATTTCAAATTCATAAATTTTTAATTATTATTTTGGGATAACTACTTTTATTAAACATTTCTATTAGCTGGGCAGTGGTGGCACATGCCTTTAATCCTAGCACTTGGGAGGCAGAGGCAGACAAACCTCTGTAAGTTCAAGGCCAGCCTGGTCTACTAAGTGAGTTCCAGGACAGTCAGGTCTGTTACAGGGAAACCCTGTCTCAAAAAACCAAATGATAAGACTAATAGTAACAACAACACTGTTTTTATTAAAAGGGACATAAAGCTCAATAGTCACTGGCTACAAAGCATTAAACCCAGCACTCAAGATGCACAGGCAGGGGGTCAAGGTCAGCCTGATCTACCAAGTGAGATCCAGGCCAGCTAGGATTACGCAGAGAAACCCAGTCTTAGCGCCCCCACAGCCAAAAAATCTCATACAGTAGAAAACAAATGAGCTTTGAAAGCAGACTGACTGGTACCAACTAGGACTATCACTTAGTGGTCTTCAACAAGTCAACCTCTTTAGAATCTCATGGGTATGATGGGCATTTAATGTGTGTATATATAACACATAAACACATATATAACATCGAACACTAGGTCTTTCTGCATCAGAAAATTGGGAGGCACTCAATCTAGTGTGCCATATTTTAAACAGAGTTATCTAGAAACATGCCAGAATTATCTAGCAATGGTTGTTTTGAATTCAGATCATCTGACTTAAAATCAGTCTCTGAAGGACTCTGGAAAAGCATGCCTATGTTCTCTGTAAAACAGAATGCACAGTCCCCTCCATGGTACCTATAAATATACAAGCTAGCATAGTATCTGGCCCAAGTCACTATTAGATTTCTTTATTCTAAAATAACAGGTATATTCACAAAAGATAGTCAAAAATACCTAATCAGGGCAGGTGAGATGGGTGTGTGTAGAAAAGCTTGCTGCACAAACCAGGTCACCTGAGCCAATCTACAGAATAATGAAGGCTGAACCAACCACATACATTATGGCACACAGATACAGACACACCATACACACAATAATAAAATACTTTTTAAAAGAATGCATCTAATCATAGGTTCATATTCCCCTCTAAAAACAAATGAAATTTTTGGCAGTTTGGGCGGCAGGGGTGAACAAATTCTTTGTGCTCTGATTATTCACTATGATGTGGTCTTTCTGAAAACACTCAAGCTCCAGACTCATTGGGCACAGAAGTATTCTGCACTCATACAAAATAAGTGATACTATAGAGTATAAAATCTGAAAATTTAGAATTGATAGAAAAATTGTGGTAATTTATTTAACTAAGCTTTAATATGCATAAAATATGAATGAAAATGTAAAATATTGGTGTGATCATACCATATTTATTAAATTAAAAAATTATCATACCCATCACTGCTCCCCCTCCCTCCTCTCTTCCTAGTCCTCCCCCAGCTTCCCCATTCCTCAGAGAAGGTAAGGACCCCCCCACTCCGTGAGTCAATTCAATCTGGCATATCCAGCTGAGGTAGAACCAAGCCTCTGTCCCAAGTTTCCAACTATTAATATAGTTAAAAGTATTTAACTTACTTGTCTCCTATTACCTAGAGGTAACATTTTGTTGATTTTTTCCCTTGGTATTTAAAGTACAGACACACACAAACTGGATCAAAATGCAGGCATTGCTGTGTTTAAATGATAAGCATTTCATCTTTTTCATAATTTTACTTATTTGTTTGGATTTTTATGTCTAAGTTTCTCTGTGTAGATTTGGAAGTCCTGGAACTCTTTGTAGACAGGCCAGCCTTGAACTCACAGAGATTCACTTGCCCTTGCCTCTCAAGTGCTCAGATTAAAGGCATGTGCCACCACTGCCAGGCTCTTCTGTATTTTTTGTGGTGAACTTTTATTTCACAAGTTAAATGTGCCATAATTGCTTGACCCTAACCCATTCACTTGAAAAAAATATTTCTTTTTAATATTTATGAACAGAAATGTAATAAACATCATACATATACACATATGCTCTTATTCATAGAACAAATGGTATAAATTCTTAGAATTATGGCATCAAAGAATACGGGTAGGGAGACAATGACAGAGGGGGAAAATCGAGATTCTCATATTTTAAAAGTTCTCAGAATATTACTGTTCTTTTCATTACTAGTTAATTGGGGAAAAAAATACCATCTCTTGGTTTAATTTCCATTCTTTACTAGGAACAAAGGCACCTGCTGGGCATGGAGTGATGGCTCAGAAAGTAGGAGCTCACTCACACTACTCTGACAGAACAGCTGAGTTTGAATTCTAACACCACATCTGGCAGCTCAAAACTGCATGCAACTCCAACTCCAGGCATCTGTTCTCCACAGATAACTGCATGTACACACACAAACACACACACACACACAGAGAGAGAGAGAGAGAGAGAAAGAAAAAATAAATCTTAAAATGAGAAATGGCATTTAAAAATGTTAATGTTTATTTTCATATTTTTCTTTCTTTTTACACAGGTTCTCACTATGAAACCCTGCCTGGCTGGCCTGAATTTGCTATGTAGACTAGGCTGGCATCAAACTCAGAGTTCACCTGCCTTAGTTTCCCAAGTGCTAGGTTTAAAGGCATGTGCCATCATGCCTGGCTTTATTTCTAATCTTATAAATTACTTCCTCCTGCCTTTAGGTCCTTCCCATACATCAGAGATTGATTCAACTATTTTGAAAATATCTTCATCAATTTGTCTTTTAATTTTATTTGTAAATTTTAATTTTTTTCATATACTAGCTCTTGAACTCTTTGTCTTTTTTATCATTTACTATACCAATCTTTCACATAGTTTTTTTCTAGGTAATATTTGGATTTTTCTTTAACCTAATATTATAATATCTATCTAAATATTCAAAATACTAAGTACTGACCCAAGTATACATAAGAACTAAATCCCTTACGGACATTTATTCTTTCATGTGGATAGAGTACATGTGTACCAGGAAGGGATCTAAATGGGGATGAACATGTGAACAAACTCACACATCTCCCAAAGTTATATTTCAGAAGGATATTGCCAAATAGCATATAATACAATGTGAGATTTCAAACCAATAGGGAAAATAATGGGTCAACAATAAACAGCTTGCACTATTACAAAGTACTGTAATTAAGACAAGATAAAAGAGATTACTTGATACTGAATATCAAGTGTGCTACCCATACCATGACATGTAAAATGATTTTTGAAAAACAGGAAAATAGCACAAAATAATAGATGAACATGATAAAAGTTATGTCTTCTTTAATATGAATATTTCAGAGCAAGATCTCAAAGTAAATTTTAGAAACTAAACTTTATTTTTCAAGACAAAACAGAACAAGGTAATTTTTGAATAATAATCTTTATTAGTGTATTTTTCAAAGATACATATAATCCTGAGCTACTACATTTATACATTTATCATTTTCTCATTGAGGTTTACATGTATTTCACATCAGACTTTGTGGTAAGTACATTTTCATATTAATCAGAAACATAAATAATTTAAAATATTAGTCTTGTCCTTTGGAATCAGCCAAAAATTTACTCAGGTCATTTAATTGTCTAATTTGACAATTTGAAATAGCTTAGATCATTAACACATAATTCTTTGGAAAATGCAAAAATGGGCAGTGGAATAGCTGATTCCATGAATCCCAAGTGAAGTTTTAGAAAATCACAAAGCTCTTTATCTCTGATCCATTTTCTTGAATAAGTTGAGTCATTATCTGGTCAGCTGAAAAATGGTAAAAGAATTTCTAATTCCAACATTTCATCTAATGCAAAATGTCATAGGTTGTCTTCACAGAGAAATGGGTGCACAAGAATCAAAAGAAAAAAATTTGCCATGATCTAAGGAGTGTGCAACGCCATGTAAGTCAGTGTAAATATGTCTTTGATGAGACGATGAAGTATTATAAAACATACTTTCTGAAATACTTCCTCCAATCTATAAAGGAATACATCTAGAAGATTAAAATTAAATTCCATAAATCCAGGCCATATTTTTGTAAATACTAAATAAAAAAACAGAAATGAAAGGCAAAAAATTCTGTAATCTTAGAGAAAATACATTTATCCAACATATCCAACTGTGGACAAATATGTTCATTCTAAGTGTTTTAATTTACTACCAAAATATTGTATCTTCCTACAAACAACAAAAAACAAGCATATAATATCTAGAAATGTTTCTCTGACAAGAATGCCAAATTTTGAAAGTACACTCACTTTTTTTTTCCTGAATAAGGTAACTATAATCTTAGGTTAAAATTACAGTAAGCAGTTTAAGCAAAAATGCATATTGCTTAGATTTTAAAGCAAGCAATTCTGTTGAAAATTTAAGTAGAAATGAGAACTTATTGTAGAAACATTTATAAACACTTCCTGGGAATAATCACAGATCAGTAAGTAATGGAATAACTGGTTTAGACAAAATAAAAGAGTGATATTAGATGTAACATGTGATGACAAATCCAAAAATATCTTTAATTGATTTAAAAGAAAGAAAAAGATATACTTTATTTTTCCAAGTCTGATAATCTAGCAGCAAAATGAACTTGCATATAATGTACTGTAGTGAGTGTCTGCTCAGAAAAGACTCAAAAAGTCTTGAAACTAATATACAAAGCAGGATGGAATCCACTAGGATAAATGATATGAAGGTGTCCAAAAGAGCTTATAAAGAACTACTAGACACTCTCACCTGTGTCAAGAATTCAGGGGTAGATTCAAGCAAAACTGTGTTCTGGATAACTGACTCTTATTGCACCCCAATAACAGGCCCGGATAAGGGAAACCAAACCTATGAGATAAGCAATTGCCCAAGACACGTAGGTTGCATGAAATCGCCTTGAAAAATCTTGTGTACCAATCTGAAATAAAAAATAATATAAAAACAAGAGATTAGAAACTTAAAAAAAAAATGTTTTCTGGGAAGACTTGTGTTGACCCTCCCTATTTGTGATTATACAGACATACATGCAGACAAAATACCTGTACCCTTAAAAAAGACAAAAATTTGTGTGTGTGTGTGTGTGTGTGTGTGTGTGTGTGTATCTATATCTATACATCCAAGGATCCAAGGACTGGATATCTGATTGACTGTAGTCCTTCAGAAGCTCTGGAGTCTGTCATCCTGAGTGGCCACCATCTTGGGGACCTCTGGAGGCTGTCTGAAATCTCATGAAACATTAAAGTTGATAAAGCTACAGAAAGAATTCTCAAAGTAATGTTCAGTCCCGTGGCATGGTAGGGTACATCTGCAATCCCAAGTATACCTATAATCCCAGTACTTGGAATCACAGTAAAAACAAGAGGATCATGAGCTTAAAGGCCAGCCTCTGCTACATGAGACCCTGTATCAGAACAAAGAAATAAACATAGACAGTACTTACAGTCAATCCAACTCCAATAAAAATACATATCATCCCAATGGTGACATATGCACAACAGCGTCTTCGGGGAAGTGCACTACCTACTGAAGAGCTGTGAGGAACAGAGCAAAGGGACACATTAAATATTATGCCAAGATTTTTCATCACATCTTCATGACCTCTCATGTCCAGCTGCACTAACATACTGACTTCATTTGTTTCTTCAACATGACAGACAGTATGTATAAAATGATATCTGTCAACAAATAAATGGTACAAAGGTACATGGTGCCTTGTTCACTGACAGTATCCATTTATAAATAAATAACAACAAAACCAACACCGTGGTCCTTGATCAATCTGCAGATAAATGTTCATATCCAAAGGTCTTTTCCAGAATAGAGAATAAATGCTAGCTTAAAAGTAGCATTTGGCTTGCTTATAGTTTATGTTTAATTTAGAAAATAGAGAAATGAATGAAAGGTAAAGAATGTATAATTCTACCACCTAAAACAGTCTCCCAGTGTCCTGGCACACTCTCTTCCTGTCAGTCTTTCTACTCACCCATGGCAACATGAATGCTTTCCTGTTGTCAAGCATTCTCAAAATGAAGTTCTAATACATAATCAACAGAATCAACCATCTCCCCACTCATTTACACCTGAGTGTTTTTATCATTATGTATACTGGCAACTAAGGGTCACTTAGAAGCATTGTGCTTATTTTTCATCATTGTCTTTTTTTAGAGTTGGAATTTTTAGAATTAGAATTACGATATTGTAGGGGTTAAATTTTTAAGATTTCTCAACACTGTTGAAAAGCCTATAGGAAATTCAACAAAGTATACGCTATGATTGTGCTTCTCAAGTGAAATCCAAAATTTGACAATATTTACCTATCCCCACTACTAGTTTTAGTAATTTTCAAAACAATGCGAGTATAGCAGAGAGTAAGTAACCCAAGCCCAGTGGGCACTGTTTGCTAATGTACATGTATTTATTAACACACACCACAAGGAAGATACCATTAGTGAATGGCAAAAACAAGTATTACCCTGGCCAGGCCAGTACTGAGACCATGTGTGATTGCCTTCTGAATGTGTGAAATAGAGGAACAGGCCTCTTATTAGACATAAGTTATAAACATGCTACTCTAAAGATGTTAATTTTGCATAACAATTTCTTTTAGTACCTAAATCTTTCTAATCAGGTAGAAAAACATTTCAACTGCTAGTTGGTTTTTCTTTTTCTATTAAATGTTTGTGTATGTTTTTAACTCAGGCTGTTATTTGTGTGCCGATTCCCAGATGGTATTTATAGATACTATTCCTGGCATATAAATGTATGGAAATATATATCTCACATTCTGTGATTAAAAATGCATCATTCTTATAACAACTTTTGATAGTTTTCTTTTAATTGAGAAAGTCAATGTAATATAAGACAATTCTTTTTTAATTTATTTTTATCACTTTTCTATACAGGTGTGTGTGCCTGTGCATGTCAGTACAGGTGTCTACAGAGACCAAATGAGTTGGATGCCCTGAAGCAGGCATCACAGCTGGTGTAAGCCACCCAGTGTAGGCACTAGGAACTAAACTTCAGATCCTTGGCAAGATCGATACAAGTTCTTAACCACTGCGCTATCTTTCCAGCCCAAAGTAATACGTATATTCAAAATTACCAGTCTCTTGGCAAAGCACCTTATCTAGGAAATTCTTTCTTATCCATTACAAAAATACTTTTATATCTTTTAAAGACTTAAAATCTTGTGTTTCTTTATTTGTATCTTAAATCATAAGAATATAGCCATTATAACTGCCAGTTTCCATCTTTACATACCATGAAGTTATATTACAGTATATTTATACATAGTATATAGTATATATACTATAATGTATATAATATATAATGCATACAAGTATAAAATTTATGTTTCTGATGAAGTGACCATAATGATTTTATAAGTAGTTAGTACATGTAATAAGAGAGAAATCCAGTCCATAAAAGCCAAAGCACAACTACAGTAACTGAAGGGAGTTTGCTTCTCTTGCATATAAAGTCAGATGCAGGTATCCAGCCTCCAGCTGAGTAAGGGCTCTGGGCTGTGGTTAGCTGGTACTAGCAGACTCCACTCAATTGGTAGCAAGGTTCCTGCTACCTATCCAGACAACTAGAGAGGTGAGAAAGTACCAAACCAAGCAATTCTGTGTTTGAGGAGCACAGCAGGAAACTGCACTTATCACTTTTACCCAGATGACATTGTTTCAAAGTGAAATACACAGCTGCCCACTGTAAGAGAGGATATAGCTGGGGTTAGGCATGGAAGCAGAGTTCAGTTACTAAAAGGAAGAAAAACACAGACTTGCTATTTAAACTCATGAATGTTTTGACATTAGTTAACATTTGCCCTTAGTTATCTTTTTCTACCTTTGACCTCACTCCATATATTTTTAACTCTCTTTTTTGGCTTCCATATTGCTTTAAGATACTTGCTGACTCAAGTGCTCATTTTTACATCTCCCTGTTCTGGTAGACTATTTTTTATTCCCTACTCGTTTCTGGGAAGAACATTTTTTAAGAGCGGTATCCATTTCTCTTTACCTGAACAATAAAGCCTCAGGATGGCCTCAGCTATCATATCTTCATTGGTGGGCACTTAGAAATTCCTTTTAATTTTCCTATCAGCTAACTTATGCATCCAAGATGTTTGCTATAGTTAGTTATCTAAAAGTCTATACAAAAATGTGGACAGTGACTTTGCAAAAGGGAAGATTATTTAGTGTTCCCAAGCATCTAATTATGCTTCAAATTACAAACTTTCCTTTTCCCAAAACCACTTTATAAAATGCTAGGCTCATGAGGGTCTTGTGTAAAGTGTGGTGTAGCTATTGCTTTTAAAACTTTACTTTTAATGCCAAGCAATGTTCTTTATAATTTTAGACGAGGTCATGGGGAAAGGTAAGTGCCATGGGTTGAATGCTGTCCTTCTCTTCTGAAATTCCTCTTCACGGTGAGGTTCTAAGAGGATGGGATTTAACTGGAAGAGGACAGAGATTTGTAGCTTTTAAAAGGTAATTAGGATTAGATATGGTCACCAGAGTGATGCACCCTGACCTTATGCTTGTTTTGTTCTTAAGGAATAGGCAGAAACACCAGAGAGAAACACATGTACATTCTCAGTCATTAGCCACGTGAAAAAACTCTGTACTACCCCCAAATACTGCAAGCAAGAAGGCTACATATAGGCTCTTAACCCTGGATCATATGAGCTAAAATAAGCCTTTTTTTATATAATGTTTAAGTCTTTGATATTTTATTATTACAATACAAAGGAATCAATATGGAGAGGTTTAAGGTCAGGGTGAGTTACGAATAGACAGAAGGAAGGAACATTTTAGTTTATAAAGGTAGCCTGGTTCAAGAATGAGAGAAAAAATAATTCCCTACTCATTCTCCCACAAGAAGTCTGTACAAGTAAACAAGAAAAACCAAAGAGAGTTCAGTTCGGCTAGTTTGTGGGGTTTAATGGGTGTTAATGAGGCAGGCAAAGGAGCGGATGAGGGGCAGCCAGGCCATCTCATTACATACATAGGAATAAAAAAAAAAGAATCAAGGAATTGTAGAGGATGTGTGTAGAAGTAAAGAATTTGTTGATGTTAGCACATAGACGTTGTTTGTAGGTACAGAAACAAAAAAAAAGCTCTAGAAGGTAGATAGAGATTTAAATCTAGGTACCATATAAAGCTTCCTACCAACTTACTAAGCTTAGGGATCATAGGCAATGGGGTCATAGTGAGAATTCTGGAAAAGAGAGAAGGAAAGATAAAGTTTCCTCAAAACATTTTATATGCCACTTTATATGCCATTTTATAAGGAAGATAAAATTAAGTCAACAATGAACAAGAATAAGAAGGTACATGGAATCTTCTTGAATTGTATAGCATGTAACTCACACATTTACATGCCATGTTAACTACTAGAAGGACTGAAGCCAGACTTTAAAATCATATGTGGATATGAGCATGTTTTCTGGGAAACTGGTTGAAAACTTTAAGGCTGGGGACAATGGATAAATGAGAAGGCCACTGTCACAGCACTAACACAGGGTGCTGAATGAGTGAAGAGAAGTTGAAATAGTAAGAATATGGAGGAAAAAGTAAAGTGGAAAGAAATATAATTGATATAATATCAGCATCTATACATGGAGAATAAAAAAGATACAACCAGAATTCTGGCTGCACTAGAGATTCATTGATACATCCATGCTCTATAAGGAATACTGGTGTGCAGTGTGGGTGCAAGAAGTTATTCAGGGTGTTTGTAATGTCAACTAGATAGTAGAATGAAATAACTGTAGGTGAGATCATGAACAGAGATTATCTATCTGCATCTGAAGTTTGTGAGAGAAATCTGAACCTATCCAATGGCATACAGTTGACAACACAACCAGTTAAAACTCACATAAAATATACTAAAATTCCTGCTTTGGAGAGCACCAATGTGTAACAACTTAAAAAAGTAAACATAACCAAGAAAATTAATAACAAAGGAGTGTTCTCAAAGGTGGAAAAACCTCAGAAAAAAAGCAGTTTCTGATAACCAAGAGCAGAACAAATATTAAAACAAACAAACAAACACAAAACAAAATGACCAATCTTGCTATGAGGACACAGGTGGATAAGGGTTGAATGGCTGAATGGCTGGAACTTGCAACTAGATGTGAATTTGCTCATAGCAAAGTCAGTGACTCACCAGATAATACTAGCTAGTGGTGGCTTACTCCAGAGGGAATGAGGTATACCAAGCACAAGGAGAGAGTGGCTGTAGACAATGACAAGCTTATAGACAGCGCTTAAAGCCAAACAATTTTACAGTCAGCTTCAGGCATGCCAGTGAGATAGAAAGCAACACTTCAACACACAGGGAACATGGGCAGGCTGGACTGAAATGGAAAGAGGAACAAAAAACCTAAACATAAGTGGCGTTTGGGGGTAGTGGTGGTAGAAATAAAGAAAGGACACTTAAAAAAGAATAAAGAGTAAAGCTTTAACTGAAGGGTAAAGCTGCAGATTAGTAAAAGGCTAACCAATACCAAAATTTTCAGCTTTCTATTATCCTGGTGAATGCAGGCAAAGTTAATAAAAAACATGTGTCCAGGTGAAGACTCTATGAATTTAAAAATACTGACATGATAAAAAGGAATCTGTCCTCTCTTGCATGTCTTATAAATCTGAGTTCCTCTTTAGAGCATCTAGAAATAAGGTCATGGCTGGCCCCAGCCCACCTGCACCCATGCTCAGCCCTCTTGGTTGTGTCCTTAACATCATGGCTGCGCTGACTCTTCCCTGGCCTTTCACAAGGAACTGCTTCTGAAGTGAATCATACTGACTTCTTTACAAATCCCCCTTCTCTATGCAACTTAGACCACATTTCACCATCTCCTGAAGGCCGCCTCTCATGATCGCTTTCCCTCCAGCCTTCAGAGTAGAGCATGCACTTAAAAGTTTTACTCTAGTTTTCTATCCTGATCCTTCCCTACCTTTTGCCTACCAAACTAATGTGCATTACTGTAAGATTTTTGTCCTTTAGTTGAAGTTCCCAGTGACACCAGAGTGTTCTCTAAAGGAAAAGGGTTAATGTAGAAAATTTAAAGAACAATGCCCAGTCTCTATCCGACCCCCAAAGAAGACAGACATATAAGAAATACAGGTGAGCCACAGGCTGGGCCACATGGTGGGTAGATTAGTAGATTGCAAGAAATGAGTTGATTTAAGATAAAAGAGCTAGCTAGTAATGTGCATGAAATATGGGCCAAACAGTATGAAGTTAACATAAGTGTCTCATTCATTTCTTTGGGGAACAAAAGCTGCCACAGACCAGGTATGAACCCTGGGCCCAAACAGGCCCAGGAAACATTTTACAACAGATGGCGTCCCAACATGGGCCGAACAACCGCAGAAAGCCTAAGAAAGTTTAAAAAGCTTAAAAAAGCGTTCTAGATCACTGAAACAGAGCCAAAAGCGGCTTTCTGAATTGCGTATCTGAATTGATTTATGGGACATAGATGGTGTGGTGTTCAGGCTGGAATTTAA
The DNA here is from genome assembly GCA_004025045.1 of Sigmodon hispidus. Classification (NCBI taxonomy): domain Eukaryota; kingdom Metazoa; phylum Chordata; class Mammalia; order Rodentia; family Cricetidae; genus Sigmodon; species Sigmodon hispidus. The sequence continues at coordinate 10,311 of PVIH01006793.1, read as the reverse complement.
AAATGGCGAGTTCGTGGCACACAGCTTAAATCCATACGTTTCACGAAGGCTTGGCATAAGTGTGATTGATTTAAGGTTTCTGCTTATACTGAACAGAAAGGAAACAGAGTCAAAAACAGTTTTTCTGGTAGCAGCATTTCCTGAGTCCACTCTGTTTGCTGGCAGCAAGAGAGATGCAGTAGGCTCCTCTGCCATATTGAAAAGCCGCCAAAAGGGGCAGAGTCAGCAATTAAAGTGATACCGACATTTTAAAAGCTCTTTGGGTTAGAAAATGATTAAGAATTCTCAATAAAACAGATTTAGACTCACAAAACCTCTTAAGTGGGGTACAATGTATGTAAAATACGCATAGGCTTCAGAGAGAGAGAAAGAATGGTGGATAAAGAAAGCCCTTTAAGAAAGAGGAATGGGAAATAAGGATAAAGGCCACGTAAAGATGGCAGATAAACAGAGAGTCTAGATTATGGTTATTGTATTTTCTTTTAATTTTTTAACTTTTAATGAGCTAACTGCAGAAAGACAATTGATTGCTAAGGCTGCTAAGTTAAACAAATACATATACTTTAAAGATATCTTGACTTTGAAATCTGTTTATAAGAATATGTTGCTTGGGAAAAGAGTTTCTGTTTTTGTCTCCACAGAAAATCAAAACCTGTGAATTGGTTCCAGGCAAATGTGGTTTCATTTGCCAAGGCCACCTGAACATTCTCAGCTTCTAAGATGCCAGTTTAGGAGATCCAGCCTCAAGACCCCATGAGACCACCATCGTCCTTTGTCAGCAGGAAACAGTAAAAGAAAGAAAGCTATGTCTAATTTCCCAAAAATATTGCTTATTAATGTTTGTTTTTATTATAAATGGTTAATGGTCATGTCAATCTTTTTTTAAAAAAGGAGGGGAGAATATGATATAAGAATGATTAGAAAAGATAAGTGGATTTTGGTTTATTGATATAAACTTAGGATCAATTTTGTTATGCCGTATGTATTTTTCTACTCTTGATTAAGGTATGATGCTGATGTAACTCATTTAAAATTGTAATGTGTAATTGAGAAATGCAGATTAATAGTCATGATAACCAAACTTATAGTCATATTAGTTAGGTTTTTATAGGTATACAAAGATATATTTCAATTAGATAGGTAGTCTTCAAATACTTCAAAGACATGCAGAATATGGCATTTAAATTATTTTAAGAACTTAGACTTTTCTGGACAGTGAGACAGGTCTGCTCCTGGCAGCACCAATGTATTTCAGGAAAATGATGGGCATTGAAGAAACTTCATGTGGAATTTATTTTGTGGCAACAGTTAGCCACTGGACAAGAAACTGTTCTGGTATTGACTGCTTGATAGTATGCTGTATAAACTGGATATGCAGGTTTCATAGGAAAGTGACCTCTGAACTTTGGCAGAACAGGCTGAGATGGTCCTTCAGGTTCCTGCTTTGCAGAAAAAAAAAATTGTCAGGCATCCTTCTGGACACAAGAAGAAGCGACTGATGGACTGTGACAGATTTCCTGCATCACTGAAAGGTGTGCCAGAGACTTTGGGCCATAAATGCTGGAGATGGTGCCCCAACATTACAAAGGAACTGTGGGTGACTGTCCAGCAGACAGGTGTCATCTCTGTCATTTTCTAGACTTTGAAAGTTGCTTGCACTTCCTGTTTATTTGGATAATATTATATCCTTCTGTGGTCTTTGATATAGTTGAAGGTTTAATAATTATAGGTATAGTTCTTTTTAGTTTAAAAGGTATATTAGATATGAAACTTTAGACTCTCAATGATAAGGTAGATAATGGAATATTCTCTTTAATTTTGTGAATACAAATAGACTGGATATTGTGACTGTCATTCCTGCTTGAGAGGTGTTCTGTTGTAATTTTGCTATATGGAAATTGAAACCTTCCTTTTTAATTAGACAGAAAAGAGGAAATGTGGTGGAAATGTTCTCTGTATGATGTAAATAAAGTAACTGGTTTGGCAAAAAAAAAAAAAAAAAAAAAAAAAAAAAAAAAAAAAAAAAAAAAAAAAAAAAAAAAAAAAAAAAAAAAAAAAAAAAAAAAAAAAAAAAAAAAAAAAAAAAAAAAAAAAAAAAAAAAAAAAAAAAA
>PVIH01006792.1:0-107052 GCA_004025045.1 Sigmodon hispidus | reverse complement strand
TGAGGTATACATGCACACATGTGTATCTGTATGCACGCTGTGTTTTCTCTACAGTAGCTATACTCATTGGTTTGTTTCTTATGTGTATATCTTTCATATTTTATAATACTGCTTCCTGATTACAGATGGCACATGCTGTTTCCACACTGAGTACAGACAACACTTTTGGTTCTTTAACTTGTTATAACTGTTACCCTAAAGACTGTTATAACTGTTACCCTATAAACTGATTCCCATAAAGACTGTGCCTAAGTCCACTGTGGTGATGTCATATAGCCGTGGTTCAAGCTAACACCTGAAAAGGAAAGGAAAACCTAGCATCCATCAATGGAGCAGCTGAAGGTTTCTATTCTTAAACTATTAACCATCCAATGACGGGTACAGATAATATAATATTCTTTCCCTTTCAGTGAGAGAACTTGTGAGCTGGTGAGGCGGATCACCTAGTAAGGTTACTTGAACCAAGACTGATGACTGGAGTGGAACTCCTGGGTCCCACATGGCGGAAGGAAAGATGTGACTTCCTTAGATTGTCCTCTGACCTCCACACACCTGCCATACCTTCTCACTGCACACTAAATAAATAAGTGTAACTTTAAAAATTAGTTATTGTGCCAGACAATAGCAGATAAAAATGTGAATCTTTGTGACCTCTACATATTTATACGCAAAAGGCATCTTCATTCTAACTGATGGAATGAAGACTGACTTCATGAGAGAGGTGTAACTGCACTTCAAGGTAAATTCAGATTTCTCAAAGACAAGGCCAGAAAGAGGATGTCCTTATGCCAGTGAGAGCCATGTTTCTCAGCCACAGGTTAAGGCAGACCCTCCACACCTGAGTGTCTTCTGTCTCATTCAACATCTTACAAGGGAAGCACAAAGCCTGATGGTGTCTTTTTCTTACAAAAGAGAGTAATTTCTGGAAGTTTCTCTAAGGTATCTATCTTATATTTATTACCACTAATACCACTAACATTTAGACTTTTTTTTTTAAATTTCCCTAGGCCTTTATGTGATTCCTGATTGATCTTTCCATTAATCTCCAATCAAATTGCTTCCGCTCTCAAACCAACAATGACCCATATTATCCCCAGACGGCTCTCACTAAGCCACTCTTGGTGCTCAGTAATCTCTAGTGAGACTCAGACTCTCACCAAGTCAGCACGTATACTCCCAACTAAGCTTCAGACAGATGCAAAAGTGAGCAGAGGGGGGGAAAAAAGCAATACCTTGTTCACAAATTCATGAAGAGAAGTTCAGTGTGCTCCAATCTCCCTCCAATTACTCCTTAAATTAAACACAGTTTCAATGAAGGCAAACTGGTTTTTAAATTAAATTTGGAATACAAATTTAAAGTTAATAAACAAGAACAAGAGGGCAGGAATATTCAAGATAATTATAAAAGGGAAAAATAAATCAGCTGCCATATCTTACCTTACCAGAAATTGGCATGATCAATTCTAAAGATGTAACATGAGCCTGGAGAGATGACTCTGTAAGCATAGGTGTTTGTTTGAATCTACTGCACCCACAGAATAAAGCCAGACATGGCTGCGCACAGTGTTAACTGCACAACTAGGCAGGAGTGGAGATGGGAGGATCTCAGGGGCTTGTTGGCTACCGGATTAGTTTGCGGTCCAGTGAAAGATCCTGCCTCAAAAGAATAAGAGAGAGTGATGTAGCAAAATGCCTAACATCCCTCTCTGGCCTCTGTGTGTACATGAGTGTGAGTGAGTCTCTCTCTCTCTCTCTCTCTCTCTCTCTCTCTCTCTCTCTCTCACACACACACACACACACACACACACACACACATCACACTAAATAAGTAAATACAAATTTAAAATAAGTTCAAATTCATGTTTATACAGTGACCTCAAAGGCATCCTGGACCTCCTGAGAGCCTTTTTCAAAAAGAAAATTCATTTAAAAGTAAAGAAATGTAAGATGGGTGGTGTTAGCACACACCTTTAATCCCAGTATTCAAAATCCCCTATTCGCACAGGCGAAGGCAGGAGAATCTCTGAGTTCCAAATCAGCGTGTCTACAGAGTAAGTTCCAGAACAGCCAGGGAACATGAGAAACCTTGTCTTTTAAAAAAAAATGTATAATGTATAAAATATTTTGTTACTATTGGTACAAAAATGGGGAATTTTTAATGAAGCTATATACAAAGTCCATATATTGTCACATAAATTTATGGATAAGTTCATATAACAAGGATGGCACTACTAGACAATATAGAAAGAATAAATTTGGTATATTTAACTAAAATAAAAATATTATTTCTGTTGCTCACCACATAGTCAAATATACTCTTGGCCTTATAGTCTAGGGAAAATGAAAATCTAAATGTATAAAGGGATGGGCAAAATAAAGGTGGAAACATAGGCAGGAAACACGGAATTGTCAATCAAATGTTGACATCAATATAGGATGATGAAAACTGGAAAGATAAATTGGTATGATTCTGGGAATGATTGGCAACAACCTCCTTGGTGTTTGGCATGCATATATCAAAGCATCTAATTATTTCTTGCCTACTTGTATAATTCAAAAAAAAACTTTATATATAGTACCAAAGAGTCAAATGGTCATCAATTTCCTCAGAGGTCCATCAGTTAATAGTCTACTTCCACTGTTTAGTATGATGTGGGTTTCCTCTACATTTCCATGGCAATGTGGTGTGCCAGGGGAGCAAAAGGGTTTTGAACCCCTGAATTTGTCCTTGCACAGAAATATTTCAATTAAGAAAGATGCTTGCTTTCTTGACAACTCTTTCCTGAGTTATAGCTCTGCCACAAGTCAATCATCTAGACTTGGGCAACTTGATCTCTCTAAATCTCAGACTCCTTCCCTTAGTCATATTACTGAAACCTCCTCCATTTGATAACATAAGCATCTGTGGTAATTAAGACATAATATATCAGCCATTACTTTAGACTGCCTACTTTATTGTAGGCAATTTGTAGCTTGCAATAATTTTATGAACTGTTATTATCTATCCTTTTCCAAATGAAAATAATTCCTTAAGTTAAGTATCTTGCCTACCAATAAATAAATAAATCTAGCAAGTTGTAAAATGGGCTCAAACCCACATCTTTGTAACTTCAAAACCTACGATGAAAATAAGGACCAACTCAGCAAGAATGAATACTCCCAAGGCCTACATGTGGTCTGTAAACATTTTCTGCTAAAAAAAGCAAAGAAACAGAGAAATGATTGATTTCGAGTCTAGGACAGGAAATGCACTAAGATTCCTACAGCTCTATCTCCCCTAAGTTGGCCTGGCACAGGAGGACAGCATCCACCCCTACAACAAGAGCCAGGGACCTAAAACACATCCAGTGTGTCTAAGTGATGAATGGAGTATTAAAATTCCATTGTTATTTTTTGAGAATGCTGTGGGACCACCTTCTAATTTTCAAAATATATAAAGGGAAATAAATAAGTAATTTGATGCATATCCTCACAGATAAAAATTTCCTAAAGAGAGAAAGTTTTTCCTTAAGGAAGCATCCAGATAATAAATGAAAAGTAATGGAATATCCATACTTTCTCTTATTTAACAGATAACTAGATTTAGGTCATTTATCAGGGCTGATAATATCATCAAACGAGGGGGTATGATGTGTACATCTTGATAAGATAACCCAAAATATATAAAATAATATTGCTAAAAATAGATTGAATTTAAACCTCATAAGCCCAATACTAATTTATGAAACATAAGAAGGTTAATGGAATATGCTAAACACTACAAGGGCAGGTGACCAGGATCTACACAGCAAAACCCTCCAAGAGCTGGATTTGTTTTCATTCAGTGATGAGAAAGGGTAATAAAATCTAAAAATTGAAAACAACAACAAGGTCTCTGAAGATTAAGATACTTTACTTAATGGATATAGCAACTAGTCTTAATTTGTAAAATCTTTACTTCAATTCTGATTCAAACAAACTGTAAAAATTAAACAAGGCCTTTTTGAGATAATTTTATGTGTGCAAACATTGAAAAGATATTTAACAGGATTAAGAACTAATAATGAACTACTACCAGTGTTTTTTAGGTGAATCATGTAGTGAGGTTTTATTTTTAGAAGTCTTTAGTGTGTGTGTGTGTGTGTGTGTGTGTGTGTGAGAGAGAGAGAGAGAGAGAGAGAGAGAGAGAGAGAGAGAGGAGAGAATGTGTTAGAATGTGTGTAAGAGAGTGTGTATGAGTGGGTATATGAGAGGGTATGTGTTAGTGTGTATAACAATGCATGAGTGTGTGTGAGAATATATGTGTGACTGTGTATGGGTCTGTGTGTGTGTATGTGTGTGTGTGTGTGTGTGTGTGTGTGTGTGTGTGTGTGTGTGTGTGGTGTTTGCCAGAGACAGAGCTTCTTACTTGGTATGTAAGTACTCTGCCACTGAACTGCATTCAGGCCTAGAAACTTTCATATTTTGCCAATGCATTCTGACATACTTACAGATGAAACACTTTGCTTCTGAGATTGGCTTTAAACTACTCTGTCAGGAACAGAGTATGAGAAGTAGAAATGAAAAAAGGCAATCTGCATTTGTAACTGTTGTATGGGAGTTTTCAGAATTCATAACACTATTTTCTCTAGCTTTAGTGTAGTTCTAAAATTATACAATAATAAGCTAAAAATAAAAGGAGTTTTAAGGCATGCTCGGCCTATGGCTAGAGAGGTCACAGGCCCTAAAGGAGAACCCACCACTGATGTTCTGCTAAGTGACATGCTGTCAAACTGTCTTCTAAATGTTTGTTTATGCTCATAGATTTGTGCTGCTCTTAGCCCTAGTCAGAAAAGCTTTTTGCAGAGGGTGATAAAGAAGATAGAGACTCATACTAGGTCAAAGTGATGAGAAGAAATGACTGTTGGATGCTTTGCCCTTAATGGGGCATCTGTGTTACTTCTGACCACAAGGATCAGTGAATATTTCTAAAGAGTAGATAGGATGTAGGAGCCAGAGGACACGGAAGAGTGTCAGTGAAATGCTGTCTCTGGAAACGGCATAGCCATTGTACATAGGAACTCACACAGCACGGTTGTCAACAAGCTGTCAGGATGAGACAGGGACTCATGAGGCTCCATCCCTGTCTGAGAAGCTGAAGACAGTTAATTGTTGCTGAGTGTAGGAATCTCTCTCTCTCTCTCTCTTTCTCTCTCTCTCTCTCTCTCTCTCTCTCTCTCTCTCTCTCTGTGTGTGTGTGTGTGTGTGTGTATGGTGTCTCTGTGATACACTCATGTAGGTAGTGATACTTGAACAGAAACCAATAGTAATGTCATAATATACTTCTTGATGCTAAAATTTCTTAGTAGGAACCTCACATCGCAGAAACAGAAACCAAGAGTTCAGCCTTATTAAACTTCTACTGACCTGAGAGCATAGGTGGTCTAACCTTGTCTCTGGGTTATGAGTCCCGAGAGGCTAGTTTGTCTAAAAATTGTCTCTGGGTTATGAGGCAGCTTTGGTAGAAACTCATATCAAACTCTGACTCCCAAACCAAACATACAAACCACCAAAAAAAAAAAAAAAAGAAAAAAAGAAAAAAAAAAAACTAACTGCCTCTCTCTTGTGCTAAAGTTGGAAAAATATTTTTAAAGCATGATCATTTTCCCTGAAGAACCAAGGCTCCTGGGATTTGATTATTTCTTCTCTTAGCTGTTGTTTTCTTAGGACATACTTTGATGCTGACTTCAGTTATGAGGAAAGGGCTTCAAGTTACCTATGTAAAAATCAAATGCATCATACAACGTTTTAGCTCTCTGCCAAAACAGAGAAAATGTGTCTGTCAAAATAAAAAATTATCCCTTCACTTTTTTCCTGTCCAGGAAATGATATGTACCTCTGAAATTGTATTATTATTATTATTATTATTATTATTATCATTATTATTATTAATGGCATGTAAGTGTGCTAAAAATGTTTCTTAGAAAATGTTTACCACTTGTGAGATAATTGTTCTATCCCAAACACATTACTGATACCTGCAACTCACTCCTACAAACAAAAGCATTCCCTTGATCTTTGATCCATCCCTCTATGCCCAGATTTCTCTTTTGCTCTGTTAGAAATTTGGCTGGAAGATCCTCTCATCGGCATTTTTGGATCCTCCCTAGCTCCAGGAGTACAGGTGCCAAGATCTCTTTATTTCTGTAATTCTACAATCCCTGGTGTCTCTGCATGGGTTTAACTAAGGAGGGAGGGAGTGGGCCAATCATATCCATTTCTTGTTCAGCCTGTTGGTCTGTGTTCTTAACAAAATGAATCTTCATTGAAGAATTATGCAGATTAAAGTATACGGGAAGAAGTTTGACTTATTTATTACTTTTGTGTATGAGTGTTTGAATTATAGCCTTTGACTGGCCCTTTGAGGTCCAACTACATCTTGGTTATAGTCCTCAAGAGTTTAGTTATTACCAGTAATAAAAGCAGATCTTCATTATCATGGTGCAGTGGGAATTGTTTAATGTTTATTTTTAAATCAAGCCCTTATCTGAACCTCCTGAGTCTTGCTTACCACACCTGAGACCATCTGTGGGCATTGCCACTGTGCAGTTCAGATGCAGCACACTGACTCTCTCACCACACCTGAGACCATCTGTGGGCATTGCTATCATGCAGTTCAGATGTGGCACACTGGATTGATCTCTCTAGAACATGATTACTCAAGCAGCTGAACATGCTTCATGTGTAGTTTTTATTCCTCACATTTAAATTTTGGATGCTGTGTCATGAAATCACTCTTTCCTACATTGAATCGGTATTATGAGGGTTCAGTAAACCTTTTAAAAATCCATACTAAGTACTTCAACAGAAGAAATGTAGCACAAGGAAGTAACTCATTACCAAAGTTTTCTAAATATGTGTTAAGGAAGCTCCCTAAAAAGCATCAGTTAGAAGAAGGTACCATGATCTACCAGGGAAGAGGTGCTAGGACCCTGGCTACCCTGTACAAACCAGAATCTTGGAGGTAGAACCACACAAAAGGAGCCAGAGGCATGACAAGAGTTGCCTGATAGAAACTGGATCACAGAGTGCAGATCCCAGATAGGAGACAGCGCCCCAAAGGGATCACAGCCCCTGATAAAGGTCTTCCCAAAGAAGAAAGGAAAACATCTTTTGCTTCTTCTATTCAACTTTCATTTCTTGTGAGGAACTCCCATTGGCCAAACTTACTCAATAGGCAATGTGCAAGGGAGTCTGGGAAATTCAGGATAGCTCCCTTGGGATTCAAGCAGTGAAGTGAAGTGAAGGGTTCAGAGAAACGGGCAAACGATCTGTATAAGGACAGAGGGAGAAAATCCAAGTAGCCACTAAGCAAGGGAAACTATGTTCAGTCTCAGTAGTTAAGGAAACACGGTTTTAACACAGAAAGTTTAAATGCTCATGACTATGCTTAGCAATGGAAATGCTTATTCGAAATAGTGGGAGAGCAAGTTGAAGGATCACTAGCCCTATCTGATGCGCTGATGCTGAGCACATCCTGGGCTCTGGAATCTTCGAGTCTACAAATACATCCTCAGGAAACTGCAGCACCATGCTCTAGGAGACAGCTGTGTTAATGCTGTGGACTCTACTCATACCCACCAACAGGACAATGGATGCCATGTATTCTATTCCTATAACAGAATGCTGAAATGAATGAGCCACAGAGATACATCATGAATGTCACAGGCATAATATGAGTAAAAATAGAAAACATCAGAACCTCAAAATGATACTTACAGTTGTTTTTTAATTTTCAAATTATACTTTTTTTTTTACAGGCTAAATCATACATACATGACAAGTCTATAAAAAAATAATAGATATGGCTTAGATAATAAAGGCACTTGCCACCAAGGCTGATGATCAAAATTTAATTCCTGAAACCCAAAAATTGGAAGGAGAAAACTGACTCCCGTGGTTTTTGCTATAGCATGCACATGTACTTATGTGCGCGCGCACACACACACACACACACACACACACAAACAAACAAACAACTTTACTTAGGCATATATACATATACATACAAATTTAAATAAAAGTTATGAAAGAAAACCAAATGCCAGGAAAGAAATAATCAACTGGGGTTTAAGTTCAATGGCTGAACACATGCTGGGCATATTTAAGGCCCTGAAATCGATTTCCACCACTGAAAAGAGAGAAGAAAGAATTGATAAATAGTTCAGAGGAGTGGCTACCTCTGGAGCAAGAAAGGTGGTTATGATCAGAAAAAACCTACAGCATATCTACTCTTAATATTTAGGTACAGAATATTTTGTCATTAAAAGTAAGACTTTAGAAGTCCCAAGGGTTCATTTGTCCACCTTCCTAATTGCTACTGGGAACATTTTATTGAACTTCATTAAATGTTATCTCACCCACTCATGCAAGTTCTTTACTGAGATTGGCACTGATATCTGTGCTTGAGGTTATTGACCTTGGTCCAGTTATCGATCCTGCATATGTCATTAATTTCCCCATCTACAAAATAAGGGTCCCGGAAATGCCTACTTCATAGGGTGATTACCAACTTATATTGCATATGAGAAAGGCTTATTTTAATAATCTGGTAACCAGAGATCTGCAGAAGCTGCTCCGTTCCCATAGCCACCTCACTCTGAAATGTCTCCCCTCTACATTGTCTTTATCTACTTAACACAGCCATCTGAGGACACCCAGTCCAATCACTGGAGACTCCATTTCTCCTTCTTCTAAATACATAAACTTCTGCTGCCTGTACTACTTTATGAGACATATTCGTTCATCCAGGAAAACATGGCCAGTTACTCCACACACAGAAGTCAGTAAACAGAGACTTCCCCATGGAGCTTGCATTCTGGAGGATGGAGGAGGAGAGAACTGAATGGAGAGAAAAAGAGCCAGAAAGGAAAAAGGGAAGGAGGGAGGGAGGGAGGGAAAGAGAGAGGGAGGGAGAGAGGGAAGTGGCCAGACAGACCATAATGATCTAATTCAGATGTGCTGGGTTCTGTCGGGAAAGGACGAAGGATGTCTAGGAAACCTGCCGCAAAGGAAGGTCATGTAAACCATTCAGTTTTCTTACAGATGACAATGAAGAGAGGCCTGAAAGATAGACCACCTTTTACTGTCACCACTAAAAATATTTGTTTAGGATTTGTAACCTCAGTAGAGTATCAGATCAGTACACACACACACACACACACACACACAAAGGAACAAATAACATTAGGAGCAATGAATGTTAAATGCTAAATTCCAAGTGAACAGAATATCTGACGTTATGCAGATATTTGGAGAAGATAATCCTGAGAGAGACTGAGAGACACATTTAAATAAAACCTGAATTCTGATGAGAAAGTTAAGGAAAGAATGGAAGGAAGGCAGGGAGGGGGGATCCTAGTCCTATTATGGAGCCACACATTCATAGTTGCAGCACTTGGGAGTCTAAGGAAGGAGAGTTGGGAGTTCAAGGCCAGGCTGAACTACATAGTAAGATTTTGTAATTTTTTTCAATTTAAAAAAAAAAAGCACTTTCTTTTTCTTTTACTAAAACATTTTTCCATACAATATATTTTGATTGTATCCCCCCCGCCAGGTCCTCTCAGTTCCTCCTCCTCACCTCCCTGACTTCATGTTCTTCCCCCTCCCCAAATCAAACAAAACAAAAAACAAGAAACAAAACCAAAACCCTCCAAAAAGAAACAACAAGAAAAAGGCTGCCGAAGTATCACTGCGTTCGTTCATTTTGAGTTGACTGACTACTGCTGGGCATGGAGCCTGCCCTGGTGTGACTCTTCACTGGAGAAAACTGCTTTTCCCTTTGCCAGAAAGTGTCAGTTGCAACAACTGTGCTTTGAATATGAGTTTGGACAGAGCCTAGAGGAGACGAGACAGGTTGATGAAAACAGGAATAAGAAGGGTAGTCAAAGAGAAAGGGTCACATCACAGAGGGACTCGCTTTATCATAGGTGAAGTTCCCTTTGGAGGTCACTGTCTTCTTTGACAGGCTCATGAAAGCCTTGAAGCCCTTTCCTAAATTACAAAGTGCGTTTGCGCAGACAGCCAGGGCCTCCAAGGACTTCCCAGTCTGAGAGCCATTCACAAAAGACCCTTTTCTCCTGCCTTCCATTTAGTCTCTCTCTCTCTCCCTCCCTCCCTCCCTCCCTCCCTCCCTCCCTGCACTGAGCCTTGAAGCCCACTTTGCATTCTTACATCCTCTACCTCTGTTCTGTTACATTCTCTTCCCTTGGTCAAATTTCCATCCATTTTTCAAGTACCACAATTGCCTTTCTTGAAGCTTTGCCTGATCTTTCTTGCCCTGAGCATCATCTCCACAGCTCCATGACCACCAGAAGGCTAAGATGCTGTTCTAGCATTCTACCTCATGAAGTGTTAGTTACTGTGGTAAGTAGTCTCTAAATGCCAAGGCTAGAGCCTGGGAAGGCTAAGAACCAGGATGGGTGGGTTTGGAGCCACATGGACAGTTGGAACCTGAAAGTTGACCTAGACATATCCTGACCTATAATAAGCACCTTTGGGGAAAAGGGATATGGGCTATCTCAAGTATACATCCTATAATCAATAAATATGAGTTTAAAATATGAAATGTTCACCTCTAGGTAATTTAGCTCATTTTGGAACGTGTCCTATTTGTGATAGTGTTGTCCCATGAAGAGAATAAGTGAGATTGAATTTCAGGTTTTAGATGTATACTTCCAAATTTCATCTGGATTATTATTGCTACCAGATTATTAAAGAGAAAAGACTGCAAAAGTCAACCAGTTAAAACACCTTAAAAAGTAGTATAATCGCTAGAATCATTGTTGCATTTAATATTTTGACTGTCTTCAAGTCAACCGCCCAGGTACCTTTACTCATACTACCAAAATGACTAAAATGTTAAGTACAATTGACTTTGGCTTGGCTACAGGCGCCATGGGTCCAAGTGTACACTTCCCCAAGCAGGAGTGGCCAGGGTTGGGTGCACATTTCCAGACCTCGTATGAAGCTCCCTCGCTGCCTTTTGCCTATCTGCGCCAAAGGGCAAGTGTAACTTGACAAAGCCGCGCTTCCTCAACTTTGCTGAAGAAGAGGGGCAGAGGGTACCCCATGCACCCGGGGTTCTCCTGCGCACTCTTCCCGCCTTCTGGAGGTCCCATGCCCTCCCCAGTGTCTGCTGTAGGTGGGGGAATCCTGCTCGCCCCCGCTCTCCCGGGACCCAAGGCGCAGCTCTGATTGGCCGAGGGCGACGGGGGCGGGGCCTGCACGGCCCAGAGGTTTCCCCGGAGCTACCTACCGTGAGACCCCGCAGGACTCAGCCCGGGAGCGGGTGCGGGCTGTAGAGACCTGGGACTGGAGATGAGGACGCGCTGGGACACCCCGGGCCATGCGGCAGGGCTGCTCGTGCTGTTGCTGCGGTGCTTCGGGCTTGCGGAGCCTTCCCAGCGCTCAGGTAACCGGGCGGCCACGACGCTGCTGCCCCGAGCATTTACCTCCTGGGGTCAGGTCACAGTCGCCTTGCTCTCTGTTTCTGGAGTGGACAAGCCGGGAAGTCTGTCATAGGAAGGTGGCGGGAAGAGCCCTGTGGTGTGAAGGAACCCTCTGCCTAGAGGAGACCTTCTCACAGTCTTCCCAGAGTCTTCTCTGCCCCTTGTTCCTCGACTATCCCAAAATCATGTTTCCCTGGGGGTTCCAATTTTCCCTTGCATCCCTGTCGCCCCTTGGGCATCTCGGTCCCTCCATGATGATGATGAGCCTTCACCCACACTGCGAGGATTGCCAGAGATCCTGACTGCACTGTGGTCACAAAGGGCATTGAAAACGAAGTCAAGTCCAACCATCACCTCCAGAAGTCACTCAAGAGTCTTAGGATGCCCTTCCCTGCCTCCTGGAGCAGCGGCCTTTATGATTTATATCTCTTGCTCCCAACTCAGGCAGCTGACCCCAGATAGAAGTGCAGGTCACTTTCTGTGAATGGGGAAAGGATGCCTTCTGTAAAGCTCAGGGTAGTGCCAGCTCCAGCGCCACCAACCCACTTACTTAGATTTTGCAGTTCAATTTTACTTTTACTTCCTCTTTTTGCCTCAGCAAAGGGTGTGTCAACAACCTTGTTACTTGGTTGTGTTATATAATTGGCAATCTATAGACCACACACATTCACATGCTGCTTCTGTCTGCTGTCTTTCCGGTGTGAAAAAGAGAAAGATGGTCAAGATGGATTTTAGGAGTATGGCTCTTGAATGTGGCTCTCGCTTTCTTTGAAGCTACTAAGCACAGCTACCCTCTGATGTAGACTGTCCAAAGGTATGGGAAGAATTTCCTAAAAGGGTGGTGTCATCAGCCTGCCTGCACCAACAACCTTTAATGTGTCCTGTCTTGACATAGTATCAGTTTTTCTTTTTGCACTGGGAACCACCAAAGGAGATATTAATAGTAAAATCTTTTATTGATATGAGAATTCAATTTTGCCTGCTGCACAGTCCAAGGAGAAAAATCTCCTGCAGCAATTTACAGAGAAAGCACGGTAACTTCCAGCCAACCCTTTCCTCCACTCTCTCAGCTTCCTTCTACATCTGGGAGTCCTGTTTCCTTGCCTCACACATTTTTAGATTACCTTAATTTTCAAATGGCCTGCCTGGGATTTTGTTGTTGTTTGATGTTACCTTACACAGCTACTTACCTGGGAAGAGAAACTTTGGTTGAGAGCATCCAACCCATTGATTTGATTAGCCTACAGGCAAGTCTGTAGAGCATCTTCCTAATGAAGGGCTAATGAAGGAGGGCCCAGCACACTGTGGGTGGAGCGACCCCTGAATAGGTGCTCCTGGATAGTAAAAGAGAGCAGGCTGAGCAAGCCACAGGAATCGAGCCAGTGAGCAGCATTCCTCCATGGCCTCTGCCTTGAGTTCCTTCCCTGAGTATGGTATGAAAACTCAAATAAACCCTCTCTGAATGCTAGGCTTATGTCTGTTCCCCTGTACTAGGTCTCCATAGGCATTTATTTCTCTTCTTCACTTCTAACAGCTGCCCTGGTGGCTTTCTCCCATCTTCAGGCCAGACTTGCTGCTTTATATTGGGGTGTACTATGGAGAGGGGGTGTGTGTAAGCCAGAGAAGGGTGTCCCATCCCATATTATCACTCTCCACCTTATACCCTTGAGACCGAGTCTCTCACTTTTTTTTTTTTTTATAATGTGGGAACTGGGAATTCAAACTCTAGTCCTCTCACCTGACCAACAAGCACTCTTACCCATTAAGTCATTGCTCCAGCTCAGAACTGGAGTTTGCCATCTGTTTTGTTAGCTTGTCTGGCAGCAGGTCAGATTCAGGATGCTAGCAGTGGCATGCACTTTGTCACATGTACGCAGGAAGCTTGGGCAGCTGGTCTTGCCACCCGAATACTGAAAGCATTTCTCTCTGTTTTTGGGGAGATGCTGAGTTTACTTTTTTTTGCTTCCCTGGAGAGCTAACACCGTGAAATAATGTGATGCCTTAGGGATTTCTGAGCATCTCACCAGCCACACCATCCAATCTGGGATTATTGGCTTTCCGATACCTAGTATACTGCCAATTGCCTTTTCAGGGCTTGTTCTGCACTAGCAAACCCAGACTTCTCATTCTCTCACTCAGCATCTATATATTCTTTACACTTGACAGAGACCACCAGACACTTAACATAGTAAGCTGTGGAGATTCGGTGGGAACAATCAGGGCCGGTCGCCATCTTTGTTCTCTCACTTCATGCCTTTTTCCTTCCTGTGGACATGTGATTATGGGTAGAATGTATCCAGCTTCCCTCTCAGCATATGCACAGCTCTCTGTGAAGGACCTAAAAACAGGCCCTAGGGATTAGACAATAAGAAAATGTTGAAATAGATAGGGGTTTTTGCTAGAAATAAAAACGTTTAAAAAAAATAGTTTTCCAATATGACAGTGCTTTTTGGCTAGTCCCTGAAACCTCACTAAAGTTTCTATATTAAAAAGCATCTAGAAAGGATTCCAAGATGTAAGTAGGCTTCTTGTTGTCAACCTCTGCCCTTTGGATTTGTCCCAAACATAACTTTGGAGGTGAATGCGAAAGCTCTATTAAAGATTAGTGCAAAGAGAGAAAGTGAACAGTGTGAACTATAAAGCTAATGACAGAATCCATTTGGTAGATTGAAAAGATCTCGGTGCAAAGCACTTATCTACCATGCCCAAGTTCTATATTTGATGCCGGAGCACCAAAAAGTAGCCATTAAATTTTATAGTTACCTTCCCAAAATGTAATACATTTCTCAAATACTTTGTTTGACCTTATAAAACAGCTTTTCTAAGTAAGAAGTTATTTTTAGTTTACCAGTTTATGTTTCACTTCTTAGTCTATAACCCCATAATGCTGCAAACCTGAAGCAGACTTAACAGCTATTGTATAGGGCTAAGAATGTTATGGGAAACTATTATGAGAGAATAAATCTCTTCCCCCCCAGCAAATATATTATTTATTAATGCTTATACTTATATTATATATGAAGGCTGATGACAAATTTCTTAAATATCAAATAATGAAAATTATCTTAAGAAATCTCACTGTTGCATCAAACATTGCTATTGATTACATACTCAGTTCAAGCACAGGTTTAGTCTGACACACGTACCTACATTTAAAAGTACAACTTATTTAAGATACTTGGCAGCTCCTCCTTTGCTACTCCAAGCTACTCCACACTTCACCTGTACCAGTTACCCCAGCACATAAACACAACAAACACAGTACCAATAAACACCAAAATCAAACAGCTCAAAACTAGTAGCAGCATGAAGTCCCTACCAAGTTGCTAAATCCACAAGTGTCCTGGAAGTAACATAAGTGTAGAAAATGAAAAGCAAAACTTTCCTCATCCCGTGAGTGTTGATAAAGCAGTAGTTGTTACCTAACTTCATGTGTTCATTCCTGAGAATGATTTCAAATGTTCTTAGCAGTACAGTGATGTGAGCTAATGATGTGGACATCTGCAAGAAGAATATGCAGTTACTTTAGCAAAGGTTAGTAAGACCTGGAGAGTTGAGACACTGTCACTTGGTGAAAGCATGGGGTAGTAGCTCTGGAATGGGTTTCCTATCCTCCACAGCTTCCATCTGATACTTTGAATATGAGGACCCTGGGAGAGGAGATGCCTTCCATGAGTCTCCTAGCCAACTGGTAAGAAAAGTAGGCCTTCAACCTAGGGACGCTAATACTTTGCTCCAACTGCCCTTCCCACACTAGTACTTGAACCTAACTTGGTGAAATTTATTAAGAAATATGAAAAAAAAGTAGAACTTCAAAAGAAAGCAAAACTGCTGCTTTGCCCAGAAAACTCATTCAGGGTCAAGGGTCATGGAGCTGAGTGTCCAGGAAAGAGCACTGAGGCTACAGGCTCAGTGAGAAGAATTTTTCAACTAAGATGAGAGCCACATGCAGCAGATTTTTCTTACCTGCAGTAATTGGTGATACTTGGGAACACAAAGAATTTGGGGATGTGAGAGAGAATGGTGTGGGGGAAGGATGAATCCGGTACTGGAGGGGCACGGGAATGTGTTGGAGAAGCACGGAAGAGAAATCATCCTTTGGCTTTACTACCCTCTCAACCTGTGACCTTCAAAGAAGGGCAGGGGGCGTGTCAGAGAAGAAAGGGTCGGGGACAGATGCTGCTAGACAAACCCAACAGGCAGCAGCCCCACACAACGAGGTGTGTGTGTGTGTGTGTGTGTGTGTGTGTGTGTGTGTGCGTAAGCATGCGCACTGTATAGCAAACATACACTATGGAGGTCAGAAAACTTGGAATATTGGCCTCTGCTTTCCACTGTATTTGAGATATATTTTCCTTGTTGTTTTGATGCTTTAGTTTTTGTTTGACATTTCTTCCAGGCTAGCTAGCCCAACAGCTTCTGAGCTCTACCGTTTCTACTTTCGTTTTCTATGGGAACATCAAGATTATGCTCAGGCTACAGGTCCAACTTTCCAGCGTGTTTGATGTTCTCACGCTTATGAGGCAGATGCTTTTCAGCCACGAGCCAGCACCCCAACCTGTGATCTTTTCAAATTGAAAGCAGAGATAACCACAGCTTTAAGGCTTTCTGTGTTGTTATTTCCCATTGTTTGACTTGCTGCTGCTGCTGCTGCTTAAAATGAAACAAACCAAAATTTCATCCACAGTTCACATGAGCAGATAGAATTTCATAGCTATGGCTTACATGGTGAAATTTCCCATCTAGCTAACAATGCCTGACATGATAAACCTTTTTGTAGCTCTTTAACCCATGACTTGAGAAGTGTTCAGTGTTTATATACCCAGTGACTGTGAAACTGACCTCAGGATGAAAACACATTTTGGGAACCCAAGTACTGCTGCTGTACTCATTGATAATTGATAATAAGTGTTTAAGATTGTCTAAAATAGCCCAGCTTTCTGTTCACCAACATGACCATCGATGCCATACTTTTTTTCTCTTCATAAAAGAACTGACCACAGTGCTTCACTGTGGTTTATTGTGATACATGTAAATCCTGGCTCTCAAACTCAGGTATATAAGAAACACCGAATCACTCCATT
The DNA here is from genome assembly GCA_004025045.1 of Sigmodon hispidus. Classification (NCBI taxonomy): domain Eukaryota; kingdom Metazoa; phylum Chordata; class Mammalia; order Rodentia; family Cricetidae; genus Sigmodon; species Sigmodon hispidus. Next base: position 90,500 of record PVIH01006792.1, on the reverse strand, counting down.
TTTAGAAAGCCAGTTAAAATTGATGCTGAATCCCCACTAAGGTGAAAGAATTCTTTGTTGAGGTTTTCCAGCTCCTTCGGAGTACTGGGAGATAGATCACTTGGAGAGGCTCCATCCCTAGTCTGCACCTTCCACTGGTTAATTCTCACTTTTTCTTGTCCGTGCATGCCAGACATTGGACCTGGTGACTCAGGTTGTCCCTGGAGCCCAGTGTCTGATCTCCTTCTGGTGATTTCCTTGGTGAATTCCCAGCCTCTCTCTCTCCCGGAGGTGCTGTTGTGGGGCTGACCACAGGTTTCCCATCTTCAGAACCCAGATCCTCTATTTTCGCCCATTGTTTTTACCCCGATGCCTTCTCGGAAGTGACCCGTCTCCACTGATGTACCAAAGTGAGGCTGGCTTCCACAGAAGGCTCAGGAGAAATGGTTTGCATGTAGAGTACCCCTTGCATGGCCACAGTAGCCTGCCCTGAGCCAGAGGAACATAGAGCCCTGCTTCCTGCTTGGTGAGGGGAAGGAAATGAGGTGAGAGCCAATTCTGATGCCTAGCCTGCTGTGCTGGGATACTAAAGCTACAAGACTGAGGTGTGGTCCCAAGTAGCCTCGGGATATCCTCTCATTGGCTCAAAAGCACTTGTGGAAGAAAAGGGGAAATTAAGAAGTTGCTTTATGAGCAAGACAGGGAACCTTCCATGGAATAAAAAAGTCAAGGACACACGCTACTCTCTACTGGCATGGGTCAGCTCATTTTAGCATCCTTACAGTGTGAAGTGGGTACCACCTTACAAATGAGAAATCTAAAACAGAAAAGCTGAATAATTTGCTCTGATCTCAAAGCACAGCAGAGTCCTGAGGCCAGGCAGACTGGCTCTAGAGCCCTCGCTCTTACCACACACTGTGAGGCTCACTCCTCATGGATCACCTGAGTTTACCAAGCCCATGCATGGGTCCGTGCATTTCAGTGCTGATCGGACTCTCCTCCACAAACAAGCTGGACCAAGGTGCATTTGTCATGTGACTCAGAATCCTGAAATGTCTTCCTTTGCTTTCTCAACCCAGGTAATGATCCATTCACCATTGTCGAAGAAAACACCAGCAAGTGCATCCAGCCACTGTCTGACTGGGTAGTGACACAAGACTGCAGTGATACTAGAAACATGCTATGGAAGTGGGTGTCACAGCACCGACTGTTCCACCTGGAATCCCAAAAGTGCCTTGGCCTAGATATTACCAAAACTACAGATAACCTGCGGATGTTCCGCTGTGACTCCAATGTCATGCTGTGGTGGAAATGTGAGCACCATTCTCTGTACACTGCTGCCCAGTACAGGCTGGCCCTGAAAGATGGCTATGCCACGGCCAGTACAAATTCATCTGCTGTGTGGAAGAAGGGCGGCTCCAGGGAGAACCTTTGTGATCAGCCTTACCATGGTGAGTACAGGAGAAGGACTTTGGCCCTCTTGTTGTAATGGTTATTTAATTTGGTATTAAATGTCACACCCAGCACAGCTTGGTCCTGGAAACCTGATTGGGTTCAGGTGAGCTACATGCAGTGTGATGGAGTATTTCTAACTATTGAAGCAACCTAGAGCCTCAATGCATTTAATAGGTATAGCGCAGTGGAGAGGCTAGCTAGACCCCTGGTAGGAGGTCTCTGTGGGCTAGTTGTCTCGGCTATAAATATCCAGAAGGAAGCTGCTCTTGCTAGTTTTTGTACACAGTGATCAATCATTCCTAATCACTTGTACTTGGACCACAGAAAAGCTTTGCCTGTCTCAGCCTGATCCATATCCGAAATGCTTTGTCTACTTCCTGTGGATCTGAGGCATTGGCCTTTGGCATGGCTGTGCTCATGTCAACAATACACATTCACTCAGGCCTTCCTCAGCTCCTATGACTGAGTTTAAATGCATTCACAGTGAGCAGGCTTGCACCATGAACTGAAGTCTTACACACTTGTGAGGCTGCTGGGGACCCCACCCTTCCCCTTCGTAGACTGGACTAGAAAAGCTTGGGTGTGTTATGGGAAGTCATACAGCCTTTTGGTGTAGTAAAAACGGACTTAAATTTCTATGCCTCATTTATTTATTTCCCATGATGCCATCCTGAATGCCAGGAAAAAGAAAATCTTATACTGATAGGAAATACTTCATATAGGCCAAAGACACTTAATCGAATAATATTGATCTAATCCTAAATTTAAAAAGAAAATAAGAAAGAAAAAGAGTGGGTTTTTCATGCTTAGGAAATTTAATATAATGGAAATATTTTTATAATCTTATGTGAGTTTTCATAATGTTTGTATATTTGGCATAGGTATCATATGTTGCCTTTTGTATTTATGGTTTGACATTTTTAAGTGTGAATTTTTCTTTGGTCATTTCCAAAAACAAATATATGAATATTGTCATGACCTTTGCTGTAGATTGTAATAAGCCTTCAGGTTTTGGGGTTTTTAAAAACAAAACAAAACAAAACAAAACAAAAACCCAAAAAAACAAAGCAAAACTTTTACTCTTTGAGAATTTAGTGCAATGTATTTTGATTGTTTCTACTCCCAGCTCCTTTTTTAAATTCTTCCCAGTCCTACCCACCACCTTATCTTCCAAATTTTTGTCTTTTTTTTTAATAACCCACTGACTGTAGTTTGTGATGCACATGTAGTCCTAGCTGTGGGCTCTTCCTCTGGAATATGGTTAACAAACGACACATCCTTACAGAAAACTGACTCTTGCTTCCACAGAAGCCATCAACTGCCCATAGCTCCTCAGTTAGGGATGGGGGTGCTCAAGAACCCCTTCCAATTCTGTGCTAGAATGCTAGATGGCTTGATCTTGACCACATCTTGTGCAGGTAACACAGCTGCTGGGAGTTCATGAGTACATCAGGTCTAAAAGACACCACTGCATTCCCATCCTCCTTGACCTCTTTTATAATCTTTCCATTCCTTCTTCTGAGATGGTTTCTGGGCCTTGACAAGGGGGTATGTGTGCTATAGATGTTTGGTTTGTAGCTGAGAACCCCACTCCACTTGTTCTCCATACTTGGCCACCTGTGAGTTTCTGTGATGACCGCCACCATGACTACACAAAGAGACATCTCCGATGGGGTATGAGAGTTGTACTAATCATCAGGTAGAGAGATACAAATTTAAATGGTAGTTTTATATTATGTCCATTTCACAGAATAATAGTAGTAGGTTCTTCCACAGACCTGTGAACTCTCTAACCATAGGTTCTTGACCATATTTACAGACCAGGCATATGTTTCCTCCTGTGGAGTAGACCATAAATCTAATCAAGAATTGATTGGTCACCGAGTTACATTTGTGCCACTGTCCTACTTAGGGGCATTTTCTTACCATACTGGTCATCATTGCAGCTCACAGCATTTATAGCTGAGTAAAACTGCTGGCTGCCTCCCTCCCACCCCCAGCAGACCAGAAAGCATCCTCTAGTGCTATGGAAGCTACCCAGCATGATGAAACATCCTGCTCTGTACTAACTTGGTTTCTTCATGTCCTGCAATCAGTGTGTGCGCCATCTTCAGCAATAGGGGCTGACCATCAAGTTCTGTTGGGCAACCAAAAGCAATGTCAATGGCCTGATTATTTGGGGATCTCTGGGACACCTGTGGCCCAACAACTTGAGAGGAAGTATCCCACACTTAGCACTAGGCCTTATATTTGGCAACCTATGGCTTCAATGTAGGGTAATTCCAAGCAAATTCTTGCATATAAAAATATGTAGATATTCACTTATATGAAACTTCTGCTTATATGACTTATAAAGCTTCCTACGGCTAACTTCTTTTCCCAATCCTCCTCCTCCCCAGCCTTTACACTCCTTACCCCACTTAAAGGCCCCCATCCTTCCACTTTTTCCCTCCACATCACCTGTGTTCTCTTCCCCTCCCTTAGACCTTTCTTCTGTCTCCCTGAGTCCATGACCATAGTCAACATGAATTAGTTTGAAGGGGAAGATAAAGATTTCCTTTTAAATCTGACCATAGACTTAGGATGGCAACTTGATTCTCCATCTAACCATTATCTGCTCAGATTTTTCCGCTTAAAGAATCTCTTTCTATTTCTTGTGAAGATCAAAAAATTTTTCCACGAGTGTCTGGTTCTGCTTTTAATGAAGAAATATCAGAGACTTGGACATAGGATTTTCCTTTCCTTCAACTCATGATCTTTGAATCATTAAATTGTTTCTCTTGGCCAGCTTCCTTTGGAACTTCAGGATTTGTTCCTTCAGGCCCTGAGGGCCAGGGCTCAGTAAGGAAAATGCAAGCAGGAGACCCAGAGTTTGAATCTTCAGCATCCCTGGAAATCCTGGGTGGGTGTAGCAGCCATTTTATAATCTCATTGACCTGGAGGTAGAGGCAAGCCATCTCTGGCTAGCTAGTCTAGGCCAGTCCACAAACTACGGATTCAAGGGACCTGAAGAGTGATGAAGGAAGAAAACCTATGTCAACATCTGACCTCACACACATGCACACGAGTGTGTGTTCATACACACACAAATATACAGACACCACAGAGAAGGAAAGAGAGGGGGAAGGGAGGGGGTGGGGAGGTGAGGCAGAGAGACAGAAAGAGAAGCAGAGCAGAGGGGAGAGAGCGAGTTGTTGACTGAACTTTAAGCCATTGTTTTCTGGATACCCCTTTTAGGAAAAGCTTAAATATTGCGAAACAAGAGTCTCTCACGAGGCAACTAAAAGAAAACTTTGAACCCAAAAGAATGGCTTCAGATTGCCTTTTATTTCTGTTTGTTTGGGGATCAGGAAGGAGCAGTTCCTCGGCAGGCCTTTATTGAGCTCCTCCCTCAGTTCTTCTGAGGGACGATAGTTGGATAGTTGTTCTCTCAAGCTCCTCAGACACTTAAGTGTCTTCACCTCACTGCTGCCTTTCTTATTTTATGTGTTTTATTTATGCGTTAATAATTTTCACACAAGTGCTAAAGTGATCAGCAGTATGAAAATGGAGAGGAGAGCCTCCCACCCTCCACAACAGTGCCCAGGAGAGGGACAGAGCCAGAGGCACAGAAAAAAGGCTGGATTTGTTTCTTTACCTTTCCAGATTTAATATTTTAAATGCTAAGAAAAACCTTTTTAGACATTTAGTGCTCTATCCTAGTAAGATTTACATCAGACTTTAATTTGCACAGAGGCCAAGGCTAACCCTGCCACCCTCCTTAGAGTTGGAAATCTACAAATCCCTCTGCTTTCTTCTCCTACCACTCAAATTTAACCAAATAGTAGGTCCTGCCAGTCCTAACTTTTAAAATTTACATGTGCCCCTTCCTATTTTAAAGTGAGGGCCCTTTTCCAGACCTGCTCTAAGTCCTGATATGGGAAAATTCCAAACCCTGCTGTCTATCAAAACAGAAGGAAAGAAGGATTTCAAGTCTCAACCAAGTAAAGTCTAAGGTTATCCAGCTTGTCCATAGTAAAGCTGGGGATCAAAATGCATTCATTTCCCCAAATAGCAGTATCCTATTTCTCCCTTAGCTTTCGGAGCCTTGTTTTTTTTTTTTTTTTTTTACTTTGACCATATCAGCATTTATTTACCATTATGTTTTGAGTTTTCTCAAGCTTTATTATATAAATTATCTTTATCCCAGAAAAACTTTAAAATATTTTATGAATGGATTCCTCTTAACTAGCTTCTGTATATACACTTATATCTTGACCCTGGCATCTTCAAATCACAAATGTGTGTTGACTCATGCAAAGGATGCACTGAACTCTGAATTCTTGGTGACGCTTTGAAGCCTGCTAAACTCTTTAACTGTTTGTCCGATTGCTAAGGCAATTCATTTCCCATGTAAACACCTGATCGCACAAAGTTGTGTTCATGACATATTCAGCTGTTGGTCTGAAGATGTTGTCTTCACACATTCAGACAAGAGTCTTATTAGGAGAGCTTGTCCTGTGAAGAAAATCCAAATGATGCAAAGGATGAGTGGAAATAAAATGCCTTATTAACAGATAGTATCAGTTAGCTACAGCATCCAGCATGGCTGTTGTTTGCTTATTGGTTTACAGAGCACTGTGTAGCACAGAGAGCTGTATACCGACATTCATCTTTTAGCTATGTGTAGCTTGAAACCTATAAAAAGCAGATGATGGTGTTAAAGTTGTTGATGTGCATCAGTGACTAGCCAAAAAAGCTGTTCTTATACTGTGCTTCCTGAGAAGCCACCAAATGTGCCCTTTTAGCTACTCCTCAGAAGTGGGGATTTCACCAACAACTATGATCGCACAGGTTTGTGGTGAGGAACAAGTATAGAAATGTGTCTGAAAGCAATTTGCACACAGAAATAAAAACTTTTAGGGAAACCTTAGCATCTCAGCAGTGGCCACTTTGCATCATGTTCGGGGATGGCTTCTCAGTATTGTAATAGAGAAGGAAAATAGTTCATGTGCCTTGGGGAAGTTTTTTCTTCTTCTTTTTGTGGTTTTGATTTTTTTGAGATAGAATTCCCCTATGTAGCCCTGGCTGTCCTGGAACTTGCTCTGTAGACCAGACTGGCCTGGAACTTGGAGATACACCTGCTTCCGCCACCCTGAGTGCTGAGATTAAAGGACTGTGAGCCTTGGGGAACTTCTTGATATGGTCAAATTTGGAACACATGTGATGAGCATGTTCCTTATAAACCAAAGGTCACTACACTCTTTAACAGATTTATTCTCTTGAAAGGTATTTATGTGTCATGGGAAAACAAAATCAGTGATCCACAAAGGATTTTTTTTTTCTTCAGAAAAGCATCCAGATGGTTCTTTTGTACTGCTTCGTGATACTTTCCAAACCTAAGTCTCTACTTCAGGCACATGAACACTGAAGAATGATAAAGAATGTAGACAGAATCAAAGGCTGTCTTAAGCATACTTTAATGTGAATCTGTGAGACTTCTGAAGGACTCTAAAAGCCTGATGAAGGTTAAGGAGATGTGATAACTATACTTCACCAATGGCCATTCTGTCATTGCTTAACAACTAGAGTTTTGAAGAAAATACAGCCAAAGGAAAGAGGTGACAGAAATAAAACATGGCTAGCTGCTCTATAAAATGTGTTTTCAAGAGAACTGTTATCGGCATAGCATTAAGGACTTCCTCTGGATTCCAGGCATATCTGCACTGTGATCATTTTCCAGTGCCTCTCTGGGGACCAGAGAAAATAATTAATGAAAGCTACATCTAACACCTCACTGGCACCAATGTCTCCCATCACTGCCCTGTGAAGGCCAGTCCTTTGTGCATAACCCAGATTAGCACGTCCTGGCTCTCTCCAAACATCTACTCAAAAACCTAGCTTCTCTCTTCCTTCACATCCTCAAAAGCCACAGCCTCAACTCTACTGGGCAATGGTGTCCTTTGTCCATCTGTCTAATCGCATAAATGGCTCCAGGTATTTCTTCGGCCCTGTACTCACTAAATAAATGGAGGAGAGTTGAGTTTCTGTCCAGATGATCATTTTCAGGAAGTAGTACCCATGGTAGACTCAGTTTCTTCTGACTTGATCAAGCCAGGGCCTTTCATTGCCTCATCACAGAAAAGGAACCTTACTCTGTCACCAAATACACAGTGGACAACCCTTTCGATAGACACTGATATTCTCTGTTTGAAATGCAGAAACTAAGTTTGTCTATGAACATACAGGAGACCCTGGCTCTCAAAGAACAGACCCAGGCAGGCAGTATCTATGCTGTTTCACAGCCTGCTCAGATATTGTAGACTCACACATGAGACCAACATTCATTTTTGTTAAAGTTTTAGACATTAGCTATTCTAAGATGATTGTTCAGCTTTTAACTCTCCTCTGTTTCCTCCCCATCCCACAGAGATTTATACCAGAGGTGGGAACTCCTACGGGAGACATTGTGAGTTTCCATTCTTAGTTGGTGAGACATGGCACCATGACTGCATTCGTGATGAAGAGCATAGTGGACCCTGGTGTGCCACAACCCTAAATTATGAGTATGATCAAAAGTGGGGCATCTGCTTAAAACCAGGTATGTGTGGGCTGGTGAACTCCAATAGCAAGGAGAGAATTCCCTTTCTTTGAGGCAAAGTGGGAGAAGTGAGAATTGATGATGACTTGAAAGTATCTGCAACAGAAGTTATGCTGGATGAGGAATGTGCATTTGCTGGAGGGGGAAAACGTTGTGTGCCGCTTTGAATTTGCCTTCAGAAAGGCAAGTTAAGAAGTTAAGAAGGGGAGCAGGACAAGGAGGGGAAGGACTGCAGAAGCTGATATACATCAGGGAGAGGTGGGAAGGGCATGAGCAGATGGGACATGGTAGCGTCAAAAGGTGAGTGGGAGAAGAATGTGTTATATAGGAGACTGTAGCTTGTGTATTTTATGATGCAAACAAGAGCAACAGATACAAATGGGCTGAAAAATCATATCTAGGACGGAGACTACTTAAAGTGTATTTGTGGTCTGAAGCTAAGACTGGAGATTTAAAAATAGAAAGTCAGGCATGGCTGAGAGAATGCCTGCTGCAACCCCAGTTCTGTGATGGGAGAAGACAAGAGGATTGTTAGGGCTTGCTGGCTGCCAGCCGAGCTTCAGGTTAAATGATAGATACTGTCTCAGGGAAAGATGGAGAGTGACAGAGCAAGACACCAGGTGTCTCCCTCCTGCATCTGCTTGAACATACACACAGAAGCAGTGAGGCATGATGATGTAGATGGCATGGGTTTTGTTCGGTTGCCTATTTTGGGAATGTCTTGCTCGTCATTTAGGCTGTGAATAATAGGTCCTGAGCATGTGAAAAGCATTGCTTTAAAGAATGCTTGTGTACAGATGTGAAGGAAGTTTAGGTTTGCAAGGACCTGCAGATGCAAACATGTGCACATGTATCACATACACACAGAGGTATATAACTACGGATATTGCATATTGTACACTCATGTTTATATGTCTATATGTGAATTTGTAATGAGTGTTCTAAAATATTAACCCTATTCTTCTATTCAGTCATCTATTAAATTTTAAGGAGAAATTTGGACTGAATTTCCAAAATAAAGGAATAACTAGGCTCCATATCTTAGCCATTTAAGCAGCATGTTTGTACATACACATGTTTACAGTTCTTTTTCTACAGGCTGTAGACAAGCCTGTAGATATCTTTGCCAAGTTCTAGAAAACATGTTTTCCACTGGCTCAGTGTTCTTCACCTGTTGAGAATCACATCTTCAGGCAAAGGGTACACAGGAACATCAGTGAAAATAAGGCATTGTAGTTAGCAGGGGATGTAAGGAAGGTGGAAGATGTAACCAGCTTGAGTCATTTGATGCTCTCTGACTTCCATTTCAGTGCATAATGAAAGGATTAAAATATGGTCCACGCAATAACTGCCTTCATTTTGACACATCCTAACAAAATGTAAATTGAATTGCAATAAAAAAATATTATGCCTGTATTTTACAGTCACTAATTTATCTTTTTATCAACAGAAAATGGCTGTGAAGGTAATTGGGAAAAGAATGAGCAGATTGGAAGTTGCTACCAATTTAATAATCAGGAAGTTCTGACTTGGAAAGAAGCTTATGTTTCCTGTCAGAACCAAGGAGCTGACTTACTAAGCATACACAGTGCTGCTGAATTAGCATATATTACAGGTAGGTTTAATTTCTAAGTGGTAGACCAGATATCTGTATTATAAAGGCACTTTCTTCTTCTATATTTTATATCCAAGTGTGCTCTTTTGACAACATCTTTTTTGGTCTCTCTTAAAATTTAAAATTTAGCACTGAATACTGAAAGGGGAAAAAAATCTTGTGATAGAAAGTAGAGAGAAACTGATGTTTAGGAAGCAAGTTAGAGTATAATATAAAATTAGTACCCTAATCTTAAATGGAAAGAATGGAGAGAAGTGAACTCCAAACTCTTGAACATCAAAAAATAGAGAGTTTGAAGAAGATAGATTAGATGGTGAATCATGCTACCTGACTTCAGTAAAAAGTCTTCAGATGGGAATGGAAGGCCCAGGTCCAAAAAGAGTTTTAAGAATTCTTCTTCTTCTTCTTCTTCTTCTTCTTCTTCTTCTTCTTCTTCTTCTTCTTCTTCTTCTTCGTCCTCTTCCTCCTTCTTTTCCTCCTCATCCTATTTCTTTTCTTCTTTCTTTTAATTTTTTTTAAAAGTCATTTGTGTATGTTTTCACACATGTGACTACCAATATACTGGGAAACCATAAAAGGGCATCAGATCCTCTGGAGCTAGAGTTATAGATTACTGTGAGCTGTTGGACATGAGTGAGTGAGTGCTTAGTGCACTCTTAACCACTGAGCCAAGTCTCCAGCCCATAAGAAGTCTTAAAATCATGATGAAATGGACAGGGGAAAGCATACATGACCTCAGCCCTACCCAAATTATCATAAGCAACTAAAGACTCTTAAGAGTAGGAGAAATAGTCTTCCCCAGGGAAGAGCACACTGATCAGTTCTCTAATACCAAATGGTCATCCCTGAAGACATACATACAAGTAACATTATGCAGATACAGCAGGATGTGTTTGTATGTAGGTATGTATGTATATACATATACATTTATCCATGTAACAATAATTAATAAAAAATGAGGCTATGAATTTGAAAGAGCATGAAGAGGTATATGGGGGCAATTTGGAGGGAGGAAACAAGAGGGGGAAATGATGCCATTATATTATAATCTCAAAAAATAAAGAAATAATTTTTAAAAAGTCCTAAAGTGAATGAATAACATGAATATGCAGAGTAGATTTTGTTTTGTCTTCAGTGTAGGGAAATTTAAAACATGATATACATACATATGTATTATATAGTATATAATATATTTTTTGTGTAATTATTTATATATAATATGTTATGTATATAATAAAAATATCATTCCCAAACAGCCTTTGAGTTTGACAGTCAGTGATTGATTGACACTGGGAATCTATTTCCAGAAACAAATGAAGAAGTAACCCCTTTGGTGAGTCCCACGTAGTCTAAAAGGTTTTCTTTAGACTTTCTGTTTGTCTTGCATCTACTTGGGATTTTTTTATTTTATTGTTTTAAATACATAGAGGGTAGATTTCGATTGTTTGAACTCATTATGTTTCCCATGTAGATGACCTAGAGCTGATCAGGTCATCCTAAAACTCTAAAAGAGGAACCCATAAACCTCAGGGCACAACAATTCCTAATTTGCCTCTACCCTGAGAATTTATTCACCATGAACTACCCTACCTTTGCCCCAAGGCTAGGACATCTCCAGGTTAGGGCATTCATGACCTTCATGATGCAATTGAAGCCGTCTTTTCTGGCTCACTCTAGATGTAAGGTATCAGGCTTGTCATCTCACCTTAAAAGGAGGAATAGAAATTTACAGTCAGACCTGGACAGAGGTCTCAGACTCAGTCAGGATGTGTCTCTTCCACAGTCCAGAGAATAGGCAGAAATGCTGTGTGGGAAGGGGCTGGGGGGGTTGCAAATTATGTATCTGGCATGAAGCTAATATTCAAGATTTTTAAGGAACTCAAATAATTCAGTAGTAAAATTTGACAGTGATCTATAGACAGTTCTAAAGATTCACAAAACTAATCATCAGGTAAAGTTTAAAATACTCAAGGTATCTAACCACTAGGCAAATACAAACCAATACCACAGTAAAATATCACTTCTTCACTACTATAATGGCTATTACCAAATAGTAATAATAATAATAACAAATGGAAATGAGGACAAGGAGAACACTTACATACTGTTAAGAGAAGTGTAAAGTAGTGCAGTCATTGTGGAACACAGTATAAAGTTCCTCAAAAAGTAAAAACAGGACAACCCAGCTGTTCCTGTACTAGGTGTGCAGCCAAAAGGAAATGAAAGCGCATGCTAAGGTGATACCTGCTCCTTAATGGTTTTTTACAATTTTGCTCATAATGACCTACATAAATAATCAACAACAATCAACATGGATTTCTACCCACCAATAAAATAAGAAGAAAATGGCTTATATACACAATGAAATACTATGATGCCATAATAGAAAAACTGTCATTTGTAACAGTACAGACACGATGTTAAGTGAAATAAGCCCGACACGGAAAGGTAAATACCACAAGCTGTCAGTCATTGGTGGAATCTAAAATCTTGATCTGATAGGAACTGAGAGGAGAGGAGGGGGGAGGAGGGGAGGTGAGGAGCAAGAGTAGGAAGGTGGGCCTGGGAAGAGGATGCTCAGTAGGTACAAAGTTAACAGAAATAAACGGTGATGTTCTGTTATACAACGAGGCGATTATAGCTGACAGTCACACACTGTATATTTCAAATAACTGGAAAGGGTTTGGATAGCTCTTATCATTAAGTAAAGGTAAATGTTTAAAGCAGTACATGCTCCCATTTTCTTGATTCAGTCATTATACAGTGCATCAAAGGATCAGGCTGTGACCTGTAAATACGTACAGTCACTATGTGCTTATTAAAAACGGACAAAAGAAAGAAAAAGAATAACTACCAAAATGGACTTAGCTGTTTCTCTAGTCTCAGGCTCTCTTCTGTCAGTCATCTGCATGATAGCAAAAGTAGCAACCAACACAGCCTCAAATTGGCCACCACCTCAAACTGGTCAGGGTGTTATCTGGACTGTAAGTAGAGAAAAGGTCCAGTTCTTGATGGTCCTGATGTATAAGCTGCCTCTGTCCTTTGTATCTATTCAACAAGTACAGTTAGAACTTACCCATTTCTCATTGACATCCACTGGGTTGCCAACGTGGTAGAAAACTTTAAATTCTATAATTCCAGTGAAGTCAATACAGATTACAAAAACAACGCAGTAATGAGACAAATCAAGGAATTTGGTGTATAAGATGACATTCTGTGTCCCTGCTGCCTGCAGGGAAGACTTGGGCTGTGCAGAGCAGTGACTGCTTCCTGAGAGTGGGGCTGGGGGAGCTGAACAACCTTCCTGGGAAGGATGCAGCTGAATCTGCAGTGTTAAGGAGGATGGGTACTCCTTTGCATCCTGCTTGAACCATGGCAGGAAAGTAGAAATGGAAACAAAAAAACCTTCCAAATATCAGGGACATGGTTAAGTCTGGAGCATCAGAAATACTTTGAAGTTTCCATGACTTCGTTGGGAATGCTGGAAAAATCAACAAAAGTGAGCATTAGATTAAATCTTCAAGTGTGTTCTGTAGCAGTTCTAGAGCTGTTGCAGGTGCTTTGGAGTAGAAGAGAAGAATGAATCCCAAGAATAATCCTCAGGCCTTCTACACAAACACCCATTCTCTCTTTCATTAATAAAGCATCTTTGCCATCTACTTCCTTGAGAAAGATGGGGCAGACCTTAAGTTCCCAACCCATGCTTCTATCAGTATCTAGACTGTGGTCCCTCTGAAATAATAAAATTGGATGAGACATCTCCTTGTCAACTCTCCCCCCTCACCGTGTGTGTGTGTGTGTGTGTGTGTGTGTGTGTGTGTGTGTGTGTGTGTGTGTGTGTAAATTCCAGAGGATTGAAAATACATAGTGAAACTGCCTCTCTGAGAAAACTCTTTTACCTCAGAGGAGGGAAAACTGGACAAGATAACTGGAAAGCAGAATTGAATACATTTAATAGACTTTGGTCTTCTCAAAAGAATAGTTTCGTTGTCTCTTAGCATGACCTTCCTCTGTTTCCTACACATCCCCATAGTGAGATTCCTGCTTCAGTCTAGATCTTCTATTTTTTGACTGTCAATAGAAACTTAGTCTGATTTCTATAATATTGTCACTATTACAATTACGTAATTCTGGGGTTAGACAGATGGCTCAGTGATTAAAAGCACTAGGTGTTCTTCCAGAGGTGCCGAGTTCAATTCTCAGCGTCATCATGGCAACTTACAACTGTCTGTAACTCCAGTTCTAGAGGACCTAACACCCTCACACCAATGTACATAAATAACATTAAATGAATTATTTTTAAAAAATATATATATAATTCTATGCATCTCTTCCTCTATATGTGTTTCTTGTGCTTTCTCTTTGGCTCTTTTTCTTCTGTTTTGTCTTATTCTGATTTGTTTTAAATTTGTCATTTCTATTATTATTACTATTTTATGTGCCTGTTTGTATAGATTTGGGTGAGTGTGAAAGTGGGGAGGACCTGGGAGTCACTAGAGGAGGAGAAACCATAATCAGAATGTGAGAGACCTGTTTTCAATTTTAAAAATTGCATAATTCCTACAGGAAAAGAAGACATTGCTAGAACTGTTTGGATTGGACTGAATCAGCTCTATTCTGCAAGAGGTTGGGAATGGTCAGACTTCAAGCCATTAAAATTTCTTAACTGGGATCCAGGTAAATGCATATAGACAAAACCTTCAGAAACAAACTTTTTACTCATACAGTGCTTTTAAAAGTTTCATGTACTGTCAGATCTCATTCTCAGAATATTTTTCCAAGACATTCTTAAATGTGCTGTTATTTTAGCCAAGTTTAACTACACCATGGACAAAAGGAGCATTGGCTCCAGGGCTTTAGAGCACCCCTGGGTTTTTTCAGAAGAGCAGAATGAACCCCACAACATGGCCAGGAACCATTCTACACCCCATAGGTCTTGACTGCCAATGTTGTGCCGAGTCTGCAGCTTACCTTCAATGTAGAGCTATCCCTTCTTTTCAGATTTTTAGGCTTTCCCTACCAAAGCATCTAAACACTAAGAACACAACAGCTGTATCTTATCACACAAATAGATACCTCAATGAAAATAACATCTTGCTTAGCCAGAAACTCTAAAGGAAAGGACGAGGAACCTTGTGAAAATTGAGGTCTGACAAAGGGCAAATGTAAATGACATTAATAAAAGGATTCTCCCTACATAGAGGAGAAATGGACTCAGTACTATCAAATGACCATGAGGTTTTCATTAACTAAATCTCATTAGTAAACAAAGTAATAAATACTCTATTATGTCAAAAATAGACTGTGCTAGGCAGGTGCTCTACCAATGAGCTATGGTCCCAGTCCTTAATGTAATATTTAAGGCTAAGAAAGGCAGAATTATATGTTAATATTTTATCTGGTTGTAAATGCTTACTGAAGAGTAAACTTAGTATAGACTAAGAGGTTCTGGCCACAGAGTGTTTGTTGTGAAGTTACTTTGGAACACAGATGGATATGTTTGCTCTGCTGCAAGTCTGCTATCACGGATCAAATGTGTCACCTGCGTCTTGTGTTTTAGAAGTGGCATAAACAAACATGTAGCACTGTGGCCTATAACTTTTCAGTTTAGTTGAAAGTTGGAACCACACTGTGAGTTTTCACATAGGTATGAAATTGGGAATTTGAATCATTTTAAGCTCCACTCCGACCCTAACCACCTTCTACCTCCTTGGAAACCTTTCTAAGGCACATCCAGCGCACCTATGATAGGTGGATCCAGCTGCGCAAGACTGCAGACAGAGTCGGGGCTGTGGCAAAGTGTGTCCTGTGAAGCTCAGCAGCCCTATGTCTGCAAGAAGCCATTGAACAACACCGTGGAAGTCACAGGTGTCTCCCTCACATCCTCATATGTACAGATAAGTCTCCAGGCCAGAGTTTTCTGAAATCAAGGAAATGCATGCCTGATATCCATTTTCACTATTCCTTCCCTTGTCACTTACTGCCAATGTTTTCTCAATTCCCCAGGACCCATGCTAGAATGCCATGCTTGTGCATGTTTGAAATCTCAGGGCTGGGGGCCAGTGCAGGAGCATTCCTAGGCTTGACTGTCTAGCTAGTCTAGCTTAACTGCCGAACTTTGGGTTAATGAAAGTTATCGTCAGAAGGTTGATGGCTTTCCTGAAGATACCTGAGGTTGTCCTTTGTGCCTTGCACGTGTATGCACGCACGCACGCGCACACACACACATACACACACACACACACACACACACACACACACAAGTAATAGTTTAAACTGCATGTGTTGCATGTACTTAAGTGATCAGGTGCATGTGCCTGTGTATACAGTGGAGGCCAAAGCTCTCACTAGTGGGAGTTCACTCTTTCCACAGTGCAGTTGGCCAGCCAACTCTCAGGACCCGCCTATCTCAGTCTCTAATGCTAGAATACATACAGGTCTGCAATCCATCTCCATATTTTTACAAGGATGCTGGGATTGGAACTCAGGTCCCCAGGTCCCCATCTAGCAGAGCAAGGGCCCCTAAACACTGAGAGTCCACTCTTACTCAGCCATCTCTCCAGCGCTCTCAAGTTCTTATCCAAAAAGGTGCATAAGGCAAATTTAAAAATGGCTATATGGAATAAAGAATGCAGAAAAATGTCTTAAGACAATAGGGAGAAATGAACATTTATCTTCCAAGTTACCAAATATAGCCCGTACAACAGAAAGAGTAATAACAGAGACGCCGGCACAGGGAGCATGTACAGGAACCGTTGGTGGACTAAATAAATACCCTGAAGGAGCCATTATTAAGAAAATCGTGATTTTACCATAAGATCGAATAATATGTATCTATTATAACTGTGCCAGTGCAAAGAAGAAAACTACAGAGAACAGGACAAAATGATATGCCTACCTATCATTTTAGTATTGTAAAACTATGTATCTGTGGAGACAAAGACTAGAATATGGGAAGGGTTGAGTTCATTTACATGTGATTTTTCTCTCTGTTCCTTTACCATAGTTGAAATATCCATAGTAATAATGAATGTCACTTAGAGCATAATTGAGTTGTCATCTTGCAAATCCGAGACTAATTGAACCTAAACTTTACCAGTTTGTTAAAAAAAAAAGATGCTCCACGATTTTTTTGTATTTATTTTTTAATGATTATTGATTTTTACATCCTGGCTGAGCTTCCCCTCCCTCTCTCCCCTCCTCCCTCAGTTTCCTTCCTCTCTTCTCTTCAGAAAAGGGCAGGCCTCTCATGTATCTCAACCAGCCAGGGAATATCAAGTTACACTGAGACTGTACACCTGCTCTCCTATTAAGGCTGGACAAGGCAGCCTGATAGGAGGAAAGGTTTCCAAAAGTAGGCAACTGAGGCAGAGACTGGCTCACTCCCGCTGTTAGAGTCCCACAAGAAGACCAAGGTACACAACTGTAACATATTCAGAAGGTCTAGGTCAGTCCTATGTAGGTTCCCTGGTTGTCGGTTCAGTCTCTGTGAGCCACTATGAGCCCAGGTTAGTTGATTCTGTGGGTTTTCATGTGGTGTCCTTGACCTCTCCTTTGGCAGATTCCCCAAGCTCCTCCTAATGTTTGGCTGGGAGTCTCTGTCTGCATCTGTTTCTGTCAGTTGTTGAAATACTCCACATTTTTAAGACGACTGAGTTTGCTAGAAGAAAGGAAGGAAGGAGGGAAGGAAGGAAGGAAGGAGGGAGGGAGGGAGGGAGGGAGGGAAGGAAGGAAGGAAGGAAGGAAGGAAGGAAGGAAGGAAGGAAGGAAGGAAGGGTTCCAGAGAGGATCTGAATAAGTTGAATGATGGAATATTTTCTAGTTAAGCTAAGGAGACTAGTACCCCTTTGCCTCTGAAAGGTTAGGTTTCTTTTGTGGATTTCATCATGGTCAAGCTGGTACTGTCTTTCAGAGTGGTGAAGTCTAATGAAGCCATTTGTCAGTGCTATCTCTTGAGTGTATACAAATCCCACATCCTGTTCCTCACATCTCTTACCCACCCTGTGTTTAATAGTTAGTGCTAATATGCATCCATTAAGCAAGTCACACTAGAAAAAAAAATTGATTCCTTCCAATCTCAGAGCCATGGGTGGGGTGACCTTCCAAATTTCAGACCTGGAAAATGTCATCAGCATCTGGCTTACTCCTCAACTGTCTCCCTCCTATTAGAACCAAAGTCATCCCTTTCCCGACCATGTCTATGCCCCTTAAACAATCTTGTCCAGTTACATAGCATATGTGTTTTCCAGCAAGTACATTTTGTACCTGAATCTCTGCAGGAATTTTTATGATGTCAGATATACATTAGGCACAAGGATAAAATTCCTGTCACCCTGATAGCTGACATCATGTCTCCCAGTTTTCCAAAAGCCTTGTGATTCAACAAAGAAAAATTTGCAGTGTTGTTGATTCAAAATAGATCTGTCTTTACTGGAATATAAATCATTGCTTTCCCCCCAGATGTTTGGACATATTCAGATACCCATTGTGATGTGGGCTGGCTGCCAAATAATGGATTTTGCTATCTGCTGGCAAATGAAAGCATTTCCTGGGATGCAGCACATTTGAAATGCAAAGGCTTTGGAGGTGACCTCATCAGCATTCATTCCTTGGCAGATGTTGAGTTGGTTGTCACAAAACTCCATAGTGGGGGTGAGTTTTTTGTTTTATATTGTTCTGTTTTAAACTTCTTATTTTAGGGGTTTAAAGCATTTCGAGTCTCCCTGTTTTCAAATTCTTTGTGGGAATGAGAGGCTTTTAACCTGTCCCTGGATCAGCACATCTGAAGGTGGCGGTGTCAATGAAAATGGACTTGTCCTGAGCTTGCTTTGTCCAGTATTATAACTACCACATGGCTTTTGAATTCTTGAAAGGTAGTTAGGAAGAATGAGGAGCTGAATATTACTTTTGTTTAATTTTCACTTTTTGCATAACAGTTTGAATAACTACTACTGCCTAGCAGCCACTATTTAACCATATTTATAACCATAACCATATTTAAGCCACAACACTTTAACCATATTTAACCCCTTCCCATAATCATGCTAAACCTTATTTAAGTTTTTCTGAATATTGACTTGATCATTTCGTTTTTATAATTATCTGGAATAGACTGATAACCAAAGACATCCTAGACTGCCTATCTTCTGTCTGTCCTCTACCTAGATTCAGGCTACAGAAGTCCTGTTCTGTGTTTTGTTTTCCATATGAAGACAGTAGTCATTTTAGGGCAGCAATGTACATTAACTACTTCTAATTAGAGTATCTCTGGCTGTATTTATAAAATTTCACTATTGCTCATAAAGCAGAGTTTATATAGTAGATCTAAGACACACTCACCTGGCCAATTCTAGTACAGCTTTTCTATGTATTTTTCCTCCATGAGTGATGTTCAGGTCCTTCAAGACCCACCCTACCTGCTCATCAGCATTCTTGGGGAAACTAAAGAATTCCAGGAAGCTCTTAAAAAAAATGTTATCAGACATAAAAATCAGTAACATACATATTATAACCTACAACGGGGCAAAACCAAACAAATAAAACATTTTTCTTTTAGATGTCAAAGAAGAAATATGGACAGGCCTTAAGAACATAAACAGTCCCACTTTGTTCCAGTGGTCGGATGGTACGGAAGTTACTCTAACATACTGGAATGAGAATGAGCCCAGTGTTCCCTTCAATAAGACTCCCAACTGTGTTTCCTATTTAGGAAAGGTAGGACACCTCCTGTGGCTTATTTATAGTCTTTTTTGTTAGAGCTAATAATAATATCATTGTGCTAGGAAATGGGGTTTGTGTGCAAGCTGAGAAGGAAAAGATAAAATCCTGCAGGTTGTCATTCTGATGGCTAGAGAGTGGAGGGTAAGGAAAGGCAATTGCTGTATAAGCAGTCTGCTTTCTGTCTGAGCATGCCCTGCAGTCTAGGAAACATGCGGACACTTTAGAACTCTTGGGCCAGACTGTCCCAAAAAACCTGCTGTCTTTGAGGGTCTGAGTCTCCATCAGTCTTTCTGCTCATTATGACTGACATTTGGCAGGTAGCCACAAGTTAGCCTGGAAGGTTCCATCTCTCCACACTCCGATTAAAATTTTAATTTTTGAATTAAGTTTTGAATAATCATAATTTGAGGCTAATTGGAAAACACTATTTAATATTTCAATCCTATAAGGTTTTCAATATTTTAATTTTTAAATTTATATAAAATATTGGGTTAGATCTGTCCAGAAAACTGTCTTTTCCTGATATATATAGCTTGCTAAGTATTTGTTGAACACACTCTGGCTAGGAGCCTAAAATAGCCTCTCTCCTCTGAGAAGGACATAAGTGCCTCTTTCCACTTTGTTTGGACTGCTTTCTTATACGAAGCTCTCTCGTGGCATTCAGGGTGACTGTCACCAGACAGCTAGAAACTTTAAATGGAAACAACAAATTGTGTACATATTTAGAACTGCTTCAATCATGGAGACGTGTTTTAGAAGGTGTCACACTTGGTGACCTACTTTAAAAGCCACGATGGACAGAAGGCACAGCTCCACAGCCTGCCTGAGTTCAAAACTGACCCTTGGCATGCTCAAGTCATGAACATTTCATCTCAGGAAGCAATTCAGCTTAGTCAGTTCAACGAAATTAATTTTATGTAGCACATCCGAAAGAGACAATTTTGATTCTATATTGGGGTAGAAGTAAAAGAAACTTTTGACCCCAGACTTCTTGAGCACTCATAACTACCATCGTTCTTATGCATGTGAGGAAATGTGGATGAACATTATCCGATGCTTCCCAAAGAATTTTAGTGTGTGAACAAACCTAGCCAGGTCACAGGGAAGCAACTAGAAGCCTGGCAGCTGTGGGAGGTGCCTTTGTCTGTTCAACTTCTTGACTAAATGTCTTTTGGTAAGGTTTCATTGTTAAGCGCTGTGACCTCCAGACCACAGACTGAGCCATTACCTTTCCTGGCCTACCACAGTTATTATTTTGATTTAATTCTAAATATTTCCTTTGGTTAAAAAAAATATTTTTTTCTTCTTTAAAAGTTAGGTGAGTGGAAAGTCCAGTCCTGTGAGAAGAAACTCAGATACGTATGTAAGAAAAAGGGAGAGCTAAGTAGTGGTCCAAGGCCTGATGACCCGTGTCCTCCAGATGAGGTGAGTAGATCCCTTTGTGAATTTTCCTAAGTGGAGTTATCTTTCGTTGGTTAAAGATGAGATCTGAAGTTTAAACAGTTCTGACTTGGAAAGTAAAAATACTGGTTTCTGTTTATTTATTTGAGAAAAGGCAAGAAGGAAGAGAATTCTAACACACTGGCATTCTTACACCAATAAGAAAAGATTTACCTATTTATGAATTTCTATCCTTATCCGAATATGACTGCTAGCCTCACTGTTGATAGTTTGATTTCCTCTAATGACAGTACTCTAACTGAAAAATAATTCAACTAACAGCCGCAATAGGTGAGTCAGATGCAAAGGACAAAGAAAATTATGTCACATCTCCGTCATGTACAGGAGATCTATGAAACTGAGTTCCACCCTTATCAATTGAATGATTATGTGTCCCACTTCCTCAGGTTGTCCGATTTTGTCAAAGTAACAGAATCCTGCTTGTCTGAGGGGGACATCATTAAGTCTCATTGTGATGACATTCCTCTTCTGATTTAGGGCTGGAAGAGACATGGAGAGACCTGTTACAAAATTCACGAGAGTGAGGTCCCATTTGGAACGAACTGCAATCTGACCATCACTAGCAGGTGAGACCATCAGTACACATGTACTAGAAAACTTTCAACTGAGTTTGCCTAAACAATCTCTTAAGAGGTGGATGGGGAACTTTTTATTTTAAAAAATGTGAGACGTTTGCTACATTGGTTCATTTTTTGTAGATTTGAGCAGGAATACTTGAATGATATGATGAAGAAGTATGACAAGTCCCTTCAGAAGTACTTCTGGATCGGCCTGAGAGATGCCAATGCCCAAGGAGATTACAGTTGGGCTGCCACTGGTGGAGGAAAGCAGGCCGTGACCTTTTCTAACTGGAATTTTCTTGAACCAGGTAAGTGTTTTCTTAAGGGTTGACAATGCTTCAGGACAGAGCTTAATGGAGGGAGTTGGTGCTAGCGCTGAGCCCAACACTTTCACGGTTCAGATTCACAGCTGCTCTCTACCCATTCTGCAAAGCTTGCTTATGAGTGTCTTAGGTTTCTGAGGACACATGGGTAGCTAGAAGACCATGTGGTACTAGGGACAGAGACAAGCAGCCACAAAAAGTGATTCACAGGAGGCTGTAAGCTAACATGGTGCCAAGTCCACCTGGGATTCTGATTTTTATGATTTTTTCCGAAAGCTGGATGTTCTAAGATGAGAGGTGAAGTGTGGAGCTTGGGCACGTAGAAGCTGTTCTCATGCTACACACACACACACACACACACACACACACACACTAACTTGTCAGTGGGGAAGTAGGATCTGAACATTCACAGAGAAGGGGGGGGCACAGGCTCAGCTGGATATTTATTTTTATTTTATGTGAATTGGTATTTTGCCTGCATTTATAACTGTGGAAGAGTGTCAGATCTTGGAATTACGGACAGTTGTTAGCTGCCATATAGATACTGGGAATCGAACTCAGGTCCTCCGGAAGAACAGTCAGTGCTGTTAACCACTGAGCCATCTCTCCAGCCCCGGTGCTCACATCTTTGATCCCAGCACTCAGAACAAAGAGACAGATAGATCTCTCTGAGTTTGAGGCCAGCCTGGTCTACATAGTGAGCTCCACACAGCCAGAGCTATCTAGCCTATAGAGAAAAACAAAAGGGCAGAGACTCATTCATACAAAAACAAAACAAAAAAAAAATTGAGAAATCCATGGTTAGGAAAAAAAAACATGACAGCATTAGTGTGTTCTGTATGAAGCCCTAAACGACTGGGGTCAGAGTATAACACCTGCCTCCTGACAAGGTTGTGGGGGGAGGGAGGGTACCATCTCTGTGGTTTCTGCCTTAAGGGACTTAAAAAGTACCACCAGAAGAATACTAACTGCCATGTGAGAAAACTCTGGTTTTGTTTGATAAAGACACTGCTTCACTTTTAAGAACCAAAGTGGTAAACCAGGAAGTGGTAAAGCATAATGTCCCTCCCAAAAACACCTGTCACCTGTTTTAGGGAATAAGGGAGTAGGTGATCTTCAGAATGGGAATCTATGAAGCCAGACATAGACAAAATGCCTCTGTTCTCCCCATTATGTCTAGTGCTTTCCAAAGCCAGTGGCTGACTAGCCAAGTCAGCAGCAGAAGTGGTAAGGCTGGGTTGGTGTTTTCATTTTCTTTTTGTTTGTTTGCTTGCTTTTGTTTTTTATTTTTTTGTTTGTTTGTTTGGTTTTTTTGTGTGTGTGAGGGGTTGAGGTTTTGTTTTTCAATTTTTTTTTTAGTGTAAGTCTCAAAATAAAGTCTAGATGCTTCCTATGAAGTGTTTTACATTTTTATCTGTCACCTACCTTCATCCTGCAGAATTAAAGGTTTATTTGTATTAATCTCCGTATAAAGAAATCAGGAAAGCAGTATAAGGTAGCATTTATTTCAAAAGTTAGTTCATTTTTTTCTAAAATGCCTCAAGCATTGATCATAATTTGCCATGGAAACCAGGATTTGATGTGGAAGGGCCTCCAAAGTCCCATGTGCTTTTAGAGCTGAGGAAATAGAAGTTTCTGGGACTTATTTAAGGAAACATACCTGCTATTGAATTAGTAAAGTCAAGACTTCCGACTTCCAAGCCAGCGCTGTTTAGATTTGGCTATGAGTAAGCTAGAAATCCTAAGTCATGCCACTTTTCTCTTTTTAAAAATGTTTTTTATTTTCTTATATGATCTTATGTAATGTGATCATTAAGATATTTTTCTATAACCTGCAAACTGGACTGTGTAATTATAGAATAGGACACAGTATTTTAAATAGAGAATCTCTACAAACATTTGTGAGTCTTTATCATGACTATCAGTGTGAATAGCATTGATGATAACAAAGTTATCTTTTTACTTAGAGAAGGTAGATACAGATGCTAATCCCGGTTAAATGTCAGTTAAGTTAGAAATGTTCTAATAGGTAAGACATAGATGTCTGCCTGGCATATGCCTATAATCCAGGCCCTTAGGGCTGAGGCATGAAGACCACGGGTTGAGGCCACCTTGGACTACATAGCAAGAACTTGTCTTCTTTGTTTGTTTGTTTTGGTTTTTTTGATATGG
Source organism: Sigmodon hispidus (assembly GCA_004025045.1). Classification (NCBI taxonomy): domain Eukaryota; kingdom Metazoa; phylum Chordata; class Mammalia; order Rodentia; family Cricetidae; genus Sigmodon; species Sigmodon hispidus. The sequence continues at coordinate 66,635 of PVIH01006792.1, read as the reverse complement.
GATTTCTCTGTGTAGCCTTGGCTGTCCTGATACTCACTCTATAGACCAGCCTGACCTCGAACACAGAGATCCACCTCCCAGACTGGGATCAAAGACGAGTGTGGGCCGCTGCCACCTGGCTGTACTTTGAAAGTTTTAATTTGTAATTGGCTTTTTCCCAGCATCTCCAGGTGGGTGTGTGGCCATGTCTACTGGAAAAACTCTTGGCAAGTGGGAGGTGAAAAACTGTAGAAGCTTCAGAGCACTTTCAATATGCAAGAAAATGAGTGGACCCCAGGAGCCCAAGGAAGCAGCCCCAAAGCCCACCGACCCCTGCCCTGAAGGCTGGCACACTTTCCCCTCCAATCTTTCTTGTTATAAGGTAAAGTAGCATTCTCATTCAGTCCTTCAGTGGGGTCACCCTTCTATCCTGGTTCATGATACTGTACAAATTATGTTCCTTCCTGTGAGTACACAGAGCCTAAGCAAGTGTTTGGGAGCATGGGGTCCTCAGAAAAGCATTATGGGACTCTAGTATCAGAGGGGGGGAGGAGAAGGGGGAGGGGGAACAGTGATGGCATGTAAAAGGGAAAGAACTTAAATGGAAAAAGACAAAAAAATCTTCTTATATAATAAGCCAGTTTTTTATTGTGTTAAAAAAAATACTTTGAAATCTGTGTCTTAGAGTTTTCATTGCTGTAAAGAGACACCAAGACCATGACAACCCTTATAAAGAAAACAATTAATTGGGGTGTCTCTTACAGTTTCAGAGGGTCAGTCCATTATCATCAGGGTAGGAGACATGGTGGTGCGCAGGTAGACAGAGTCCCGGAAACATGGCTGAGAGTCTACATCTTGCAGGCAACAGGAAATGTACTGAGACACTGGGTGGTATCCTGTGTGTTAGAATACTTAAAGCCTACCCCTCACAGTGACACACTTCCTCCAACAAGGCTATACCCACTCCCTGTGGGATTATGGGGGCCAATTACATTCAAACTAACACAGTCTCTGACACTCATCTAGTTTCGTAAACAAGCCATTTAATCTCCTTCCTAAACTCCATGGTACTTACATTTAGTCTCACATTCATAGATCCCTGGCTCAGTTACAGTTTGACTGATCAGCTGTGAATCCCTTCAGCTGTTAGACAGCTGTGTTGGGCTGTCAGCCATGACCTGGTGTCTGTTACCCTTGACTTTGGGGCTAAGGCTAAGTGATGGCAGCTATCAGATTGTTTTCCTCATAGTATATTACTGGAGGCCAAGGAAGCCCAACCAAGTTGTTGCATTTCAGGCCTCTGCTACTTCACTGCCACTAAACTAAACTCAGCATACTATGTGGCCATGGCCCTTGTAAAGGTGGAGAGGAGCATGTTCTTCTCACCTGGAGACATGGCCAGAGTCTATGTTACAGGGCCAGCAATCAGACAACCGTCGTTTTCTCTACCCTGTCTGCTCCCCTGCTTCTTTCTTCTCTGTGAAATAGGTAGGGCTCTTTTGGCCAATCAAAGAGATAGTCTAAAGTGCCAGGTTTTGATTTGGCACCATCTGTCGATATATAGACAGTTCTTTGATTGTTCTTGATCAGAGAAAGAGTCCTGTTCTTCTGCAGGCTTCCGTGTTTGATGCTCAGAATTACACTGTTGGCACATGGCTATGCAGAAGGCTACTTCCAGAGTGTTCCTATGTGCCCTGTTCAGCCCTGACCCTTGGTGTGCTTTATCTTCAAGGTCCTAGGAATGTACTTGTTGGAACAGTTCTCCAGCCTGGCTGAGGAAGGCCACTCCCTTGGTGACAGTGGCCATCATTGTATGGGCCTTCAGGTCACTCTGGGCAAGACTTGCCTTGTTTGCTATACATACATTTAGTTATGCTTCAGTTATGCCTGAAAGAATTCATTTTAGGAACCCACACTTTTGACTGCAATTCATTAAAAAAAACTATGAATATTTTATGATTATTCCTAAAGAACAATATTCTATTTTCATTAAGGTATTCCATATAGAAAGAACTGTAAGAAAAAGGAACTGGGAAGAAGCTGAAAGATTCTGCCAAGCGCTTGGAGCACACCTACTGAGCTTCAGCCATACGAATGAAATAAAGGACTTTGTTCATTTGCTAACAAAGCAGTTCAGGTAATAATTCTAGAATGAGTGTTTCTGACCTAAGCCTGATGTCTTCTGGGTATTTAGATTGTTGTGATTCAGCATCTAAAAAGCTACCCATGTTTACAAGCAGCATCAAGAAAATACCATGAGAGATTCAAAGCTGACCAAGGCAGAGTCCCCAGCCTTTGTGTAGCACGTACCAACAGCAGGGTTAAGAAAAGTGTGGCAAAAATATAGGGCAAAGATTAGGAGAGCCTTGGAAGGAGTCAGCCGGGGAAGGAGTGTGTCTGGTGCAGTCAGGGCAAATGTTATAAAGGAGGCTGATTTGTAGAAGGCAGGCAGAATTTTGAAAGATAGGAACAGAAGCCAGAGAACACAAAATATAAACAGATGTAAGAGAACAGAATGGACAGCTGAGGAGGAGGGAACCACGTGGCAGAAGGTGGGATTCTATGAAAATGGAAAATCCTTGCTAATCAGGGAAGAAGTTTGATCTTAAGAAAAAAAAATAAACAAAGTTAGTCTCCAAATAGTTCCAATTATAGACTAATTGCTATAAACCATCTGTGTTCCCTGTAAACACACACATGTACAGTCGCACAGACAGGCGTGGATCAGTGGCACACAATCACCTAGCATCCTGAGGCCCTAAGTCCTATCCCCAGGGATGCAAAAATAATAAGAATGTGACAAGTAAGTCTCTCAAGCAGCTAGTTAGAAAGCTGCTACAGCGGACCCTGTGGAAAGCCACATGGAGTAAGGGCAGGAAGAGAGGAAACTGGGATGTTACCTAAGTGGTTACAGTCCTTGTGGCTGTAAATTAGTGTGGAAGGCTCTTCAGTGTCCCTGATATCCTTCAGGACAATATAGAAAAAAATGTAGGTCAGTGGACGCTTTTGGTACAATAGCAGGAATTAGGGACTTTCATGTCACAAAATTACTTTTCCTTGCTTTTCTGAAGACTGCAAGGTGTTTATTTAATCAAGGTGAACTAGGATAAATGACTTGTTTTTTTTTTTAAAAAAAAAAAAACACATAAATATATCCTAGTGAATATTTTCTCTATGATTCTGAATCCAACACAAGCTTTTTCCTCAAAATAAAAGTTTACTAGAAAAATGAGGACAATCTAACCGGCCTCGTTCTTTTGGACATCATTAAATATAAAAGATAACTGAAAACCTGCATCAAAAGCATATCGGGTAGGAGAGGTCTGCAATTTGTTTATCTCCCAGTCAGCTTCATTTTCTAAGAGATTGATTGTTGTTGTTCAATACCACCACCAACAAAACATGTCACAAACATACTCTAGCTCAGATGTACATTTAAAAAAATCAAGAACATACAGATAAGTAGTTTATTATAAGAGGATTCAAAGCAAGAATATAGTATAACCCCAAGTCTTTGGTGGTTTATATATGTCATTACAAGAGCAGAACAAAACTATTCTAAATCTGAAAAGAGAAAAGACATACTAGTGCAGGACTCTCGGGTTTGTGGAGTTGGATCAGCAGGTGAGAGCATCTGCTGCACATGCGTGATGGCTTGAGTTCCAGACCAGACATGCGGCTGTCGTGGCACACGGCTCAGCTCTCCTGTGCTGCAAAGGGTGGTGGAAGCCAGAGAGATGGCTGGGAGCTTGTTGGCCACCTAGTCCAGAATACACAGTGTGCCAGAAACAGGAAAGGCCTTGCGTCAGCAGGTTGGAGGAGAAGAAAGGGTCTTGAGTGTTGTTATCTGACCTATACACAGGCACCACGGCAAGATATACCCTCACACACATAGGGTTTTGTTTTTTAATTTTAAAAGGAATACTTTAGTAAATATTAGGTTTTAAACATTCTGAATAAAGACTAATGAAGAAATATAAAATAGTTGTAAAATATAAATCATAATAATTTTATTTGGAATCTATATTTTAGAAACAGATCTTATAAATACTAAAAATGTAACATTCAGTTTAAAAGTATGTGTCCGTAAATCAGATGTGGAAGGGGAGGGAGCTGTGCAATGCCCATGTAGGGAATTATAAAAAATGGAATAACAAAAGATTAATCTAGCATAAAATAAGCTGGCAATGGCTCAATTTGTACATTATCAATTTTGATTAAGTCCAAGTCTACAAATTTGTTCAGTAATGGAATCTAATTCTATTTTGTTGGAAAATACATGAAACAAATCTGGCCATTAGTGCTTGTTCAGCCTTGAGATTATGGTGTTTCCATCCTGGGTGGAAGGAAACACAAAATGTTTTAAAATGGTGCATTTTAGTAATGGGCCTTCTCTTTAAAAGTTAAGAGAAGTGGTGGCGTTTGTGTATAAAGTCCTGAATAGTGGCTCACTGACATAGTCATCACTCGATTTGCCATGTCCTTCGTTTATTATGTCCTTTTTGTTTGCCTGTGCTATCTATGTGGTTGTTCCATATTAACTCAAATAGAAAGAATTAATGACCATAAGCTAGAGATTGTATAATGAAATTATCATAGGCACTGAAACTGCATCTAGAAAAAATTCCTACTTCACTTCAGGCTTACCATATAAATATATCATATATTTGATGTGTTTAATTAATGTATAAATACTCATTACATTATAATTATATTGCTCAAGTCAATATCTTTTGTAAATAGTAAGGGAACATTTTAAAATGCATTCTCATAAAAGAAACAGGTAAGGATATCTATTCTTGTCACTGTTGTTGAACTATTTTGTAATTTAATGTTTATTAAGATGGAAAATGATATATGTAAATGTATTAAGTGGAAAAAAGGAAGATTATAAAATTTTAAGGATATGCTACTCACATTGAAAATGTGACTGCAAAATACATAGAGATAATCAATGGGTATTACATCTAGCAAGCAAGATTTTGAGTGATTTTTTAAAAATATTCCATTAGAAAAATTTTTACCATATTTTACAGGTTTGCTTTATCACAGTGAATCAATCATAAACACTCAATATCTTCTTATTATGGTAGGCATGGTGGCACACTCCTGCAATTGGTACTCTAAAACTAGGGATGCAGAGGCATGAGAATCTGGGGTTCAAGATCATCCTTGTCTACCCAGGGAGTTTGATAATACAACCCTGGTTCTCATGAATACTAGGCAAGCATTCTATCATTGGGCTATGCCATAGCCCTCCTCATTTTCTTTTGAAACAAGAGTCTCATGTAGCCCAGGCTGGACTTTTGATTGTCTAAAACAATACTAAAAACTGTACTTGAATACTGATGTAAAATACAATTCCTATGTGTGTTAGGCATCTATTGTAGGATTTCAGGTGTTCTAGACTTCATCATCTTATATTAAACCTCAGTCAATTTGAATATATTTATTCTTAGATTCCCTTTCAAAACAATCTTGGCTGTTTCTGCATAGGCTTGAGAGTAGATTATAGTGATTACACAATCCAGACCAAATCTTTCTGTGCTCCAGGTCTTTGTCCCACAGACATATGTTGAAGCAACCACAGCACATTCCACACAGTTTACTTCATAAGCTTTAAATACTTGTCCCAGCAATCTGTCTTTGAGTATTTTGAGTTGTGTTGCAGACTTACTTGAGGCAGATGTGACAAGGACAAGATTTTGTTCCCATAATAATTTCTATCAGATTGTCATAATCATCTGACCTAGCACCCAGATGTGGGGTCATGTAGAGATCATGGGTGCTATTTCTAAAGATGCAGGTTACTGGAAAATACCTTTTAATGAAAGGTAAGGTTCCTGAGTATTTAACTAGCTCTTGAGTATTGAATAATTTGTTTCACCAAAAAAAGCCCATTTCTGGGATCATGCTGATTAACAAACTTTTAAATTTTGTTGATAAACCTATTTATAATATTGAGCAGAGTCCAAAGCCTTTGGTATACCATAGAATCAAAGAGGTCCTTGTGGTAGCTGCCTCTGGAGTATGGCCCTTGAAATATACTGCCAGTCTTAGCTGCAGTTTGGATTTTGAACAAGGCAACCTAATAAAATCACAATCTTTAAAAACATGGATGTGTACACTCACTGTGAGCCTGTATACCCACACACACTATCATTATCACAATCACTATCACTATCTAGGTGAAACATTCTTAGAAAACGCAATTATATGCAAGAAGTTACTACCTCCAATTGGAACAGGAAGCCATGGATACGTGCTGAGCAATATATCTGCAGATATTTGAAGGGTATGATTAATAGAAAAATGTCATAGCCCTGTATGGTAGAAATAGCCATTAAGAACATTGTGGGCAGAATGGATGACACAAGGAGACAAAGCTGTGTAAAAGGTGGTTACTTTTACTGACTTGTTTTTTTCTTAGCACTATTGATCTCCCTCCTTAAAAACTGATATGAGTTCATATATAAAAAGTAAAGAAGAAAATAAAAACAACTTCAAATATTACTAAGTTAACCATTTCAAATATTACATGTAGGCAACATTTTGTGGAAGTATTTTCCATTTTCTTTCATTCCTATATACATTTTCATAAAAGTATCTAAAGAACATACTATTTAAATTTTTTCTATCTACAAAAGTAATGCGTGTTGAAGTTGGTAAAAGATGAAAGTGTAGAAAAACCTCCACAATACCTTCATCCACAGGAACTGTATTTTATTTGTACAAGCATGCCAGCAGGTCAGCAAAAGTCTATATACACAGACTGTGCTATCTGATTAATAAATGCTTTATTATAAAGCAATTGTGTGCTTGGGCTGTGCTTAGAAAAAGAACACACTTTAAAACCAAGATTGCCACAATAGTTTAAAAGAAAGGAAGGAAGCAGAATCATTCATACTAGAAAATTATTAAGTTCACCCCAAATGTGTTGCTTTTATTACTGGAATTGACCTTCTCAGCACGAAGCCTACTCTCCACCACAAATCTGTATCACATGCCATGGAGTTAGACTGATGACTGGTCTATTTCTCACAGTCTAGATTCTGTACCTCTGTTTGTATTTCAGTAAAAAAGGACTCATGGTACACCAACTCATTAAGGCTCTTAGATCATTGCAACTCTTAATGGCATCCCAATGTGAAACCATTGTGGGGTAAAAACCGTCTTCAGATTAGAGAAGAAAGCCTTCTTCGGGGCCATTGCTGCTTCGAGCTCTCCTGTGAAGAGGAATGAACGGCTTGAGACATAAATCTAGGCATTGCAGACTAAGGACCCTCATTAAATAGTATTTATTTGGGTTTGTGGCTGAGATACTGTTTTTCTTCGAAGCCAAGTGCAGCAGGAAATTGGATTGAAAATCAAAATCTTAACACACTTACACTTACTAACCTTTTGTGCAGTGTCTCCTAATAGTTTTAAAACCATATGCCTAGTGGATGAAGTAGAAACAGTTTAGAAAGGAAAATGGGAAGACTTCCATTTTGATCTGACTCTCTAGTTATGATCATGAACATTTTTTTTCTCCAGACTTTTTGAATTCTGCACTGAGCAGGTGTGCAGGGAATGATGTGGAACCCAGCCTATCCCTTCTTTTATTTGTCAGCAGCTAAGGAGGGTCAAATTCAGAACAAGTTGTGATTCAAAAATTATTTTCTCCTCCAAGCCCCCTACACACACACGCACCCACACATACACACACACACACACACACACACATACCATGAGTACCTTCTATTCTCTGTGTTTATGACACTCTAGGGAGTTCCTTGAAAGGATGCTGAAAACTAAATTCATGGTTGAAATGGAGTTCATTCTCTGAAAAAAAAAATGACCATTAGAAACACTTCAGACAACTGAGCGAACCTTTCCATAAAAAACCACTGTCTGAGCATAGGACTCAGAAATAAACTTTAAAGCAGACAAGCTTGTCAGTGGGAAGATGGGGAGCCACAGGCTAAGAGGAGACTCCTGAGAGCAACCCCACCCCCAGTTTAGGAAGGTGGGGCAGACCTCTGCAAATGTCGGCGGTATTGGATAGCTGCTTGAGTCTAGGTAATAGATGATCTTCTGCCTTCCCAAACGAATAACCAACTGTTACTAAATAAGATAACCATTCTAAAGCTTATGTCAAGGAATTTCCCACACCCAAGTATGTAAGAAGAACGGACTTGGAAGAAACAGTTACATCATCATATGAGTTTGAGGAAGGAGTCTTTGCAACCTCACTTAAGGATGAATTATGTATAGAAACTGTCTAGACCTCATGGTTTAGGGAAGAAGTGTGATACAGCGGTAAGCCTGTGAGAGAGCTGTCAGCTGAATAGATAGCTGAAAATTGCAAATTCCTTAGAGCTGCTGAATTTAAACAGGAATTAATCATCTCTGCTGGGTTTATCTGGTCTACAAATTGATAACTATTCTCTACAAATGTACAACATAACAATGAAAATATAAGAGGTCGGAATTCTCATATTCTTCAAGTTAAGCAACTTGAACAGCTAAGAAAAGCACTGACTGACTTTAAATTACTGGAGGATATTGGGGAAAAGGAAATTGTCTTTGCTGTAATGTTTTGTTTGGGAACAGGGTCTTGCTGTGTAGCTCAAGCCAAACTGGAACAGGCTAAGTACCCAAGCTGGCTTCACACCAGCCATTCTTCTGCTTCTGCATTTAAGTGTGAGGGTTATAGATGTGTGTTGCCATGGCCAGACATAATAATTTTATTAAAAAGTAAGAGGGTGGTATAAAGTTATTTTTGTACTTCAGGTAACCAAAACATTGTATAAAGATATCCAGCTTGCCTGGTGTTGGTGCGTGCCTTTAATCCCAGCACTCTGGAGAAGGCAAAGGCAGCCAGATCCCTGTGAGTTTGAGATGAGTTCCTAGCCTCATCTAAAGAGTGAGTTCCAGGACAGCTAGGAGTGTTACACAGAGAAACCCTGTCTTGAAAAACAAACAAAAAGATACACATACAGGCTTACAGTAACTCTATAGCTGTGCATTCTATATATTCTGGATATTCTACAAAGCTAAATAGTGCAGATTATTTTTGAACTTAGGTTCTACCAGATATATATAATCTATGCATGTACATGTATACTGTACTTGTACCACTGATACCATGTCCCAACACAAAGTTAAATTCAAGTAATATAATTTGGTTGCTTGTTACAGTGTAAAAAGTTTAGCAAATTTTGAGGAATGTATTCAGTTGGAATTGGAGTCAGAGGAAAGTTTACAGTTGAATCGCTTGTCATATATGTAGCCCTGCAAGCATGTAAGTTTGTTTGAGGAAAAGATAGCACCTACATACATGTTCTTGCCTTCCTGTTTGTACATATTCATCCATGAGGCACCTAGCTGCATTCTACTGCAACATGATAAGTGCTTGGATTTTGGGCTCCGAAGAAATATTAGCCATGTTTTGAAGATTGTCTTTTTCCCCCAGCCTCAGGAGGTGTTTTCACACTGCAGTCCACTGTGACCTCTCCATGTGCTAGAGCTTTATAATGTTTAAATGTTATACACCTCATTTGGTAGCTCCCACGGTTCATATGTATCATGTTTCCTTGGCTGTGTTATATTCTGTTTGACAGGAGACATTAGGTCTCATGCTTCTCTGTGGCATCATTATACCCAGCTCAGTGCTTTTACACAGGAGCTTAAAGCTGGCACTGTTAAATATGATCATTGAAGTGATTATTTCATTAACTTGCACTGGCATTTATTTTCTTTGCTACCTAAATAAAACTAGATTAAAAAAAAAAACAAATCGACTACTTGCTCACTTTAAAATTAATATACAGTAGAAATTAAAGTACTTTAAATTTTTTAATAAAATTTTAAGCAAATAGCTTATTTAGCTTTCTAAAGAAAAGAAATTTGGTAGTGTTATAAATTTAGTGTGTGCATGTGTCTTGTGCTTGGTAGAAGACAAGTGCTCTACCTTTGAGCTGCATCCTTGACCTCTAGACAAGCACTGTTTTTTCAAATGCCATTGTTGGGGCTGGGAATGTGGATCACCTTGTAAAGTACCTACACAAAGCCCCTAGTTCAAGTGCCAGCACCTTATAAAATCCAGTATCTAATGCCTGCAATGCCAACACTTAGGAGGTAGAGACAAGAGGATGAGAAATTCATGGTCACCCTTGACTGTATATAGGAAGTTGAAGGCCATCCTGGACCATATGACACTCCCCCATCTTAAAGGAAACAAGTATCTGGAGAGGTAGCTCACAGTTTTAGAGTACTTGTTACTCTTACAACAGAATCTGGCTTTGGTTTCCAGAACCCACATCATCACCCACAACATTCATAATTCTAGTTTCAGGGAAACCAATGCCTTCTCCCAAGCAGGTAAGCATGTAGTGCACATACATACATACAGGCAAAGTTTTCATGGGTACAAATAAGTGTAGAAAAAGGAGACAAAAGCAAACTGTCATTATTGTCATTGACTCTACCTGAAAATATTGCTTAATATGAAACATTGCAGTAAAAACTTACAGTAATTACATTTTCTGTTAAAAGCCCAAAGCAGAGTAAATTTTGCCTTTCATACACAGAAAATAACTTAAAATTTAGCTTTAAGCATGTGGTACCTTTTGTATGGTTGTTCTGGACTAAAGGCTTAATTTTAGTTCTTTCTTTGTATCACTTGACGTTGTCTTTTCTGTTGCTGTCAAATCTCCCGAATACACATATGTGTCTCAATCACTTTAAACATGTGAACACTAAATGTTTTTAGCAAGTCTTGTCCTATACTTCTAATATTGCCTTTTTTTTTAACATAGTGGACAGCGTTGGTTGTGGATAGGTCTCAATAAAAGAAGCCCTGATTTGCATGGGTCCTGGCAGTGGAGTGATCGTACACCAGTAAGTTAAAATGTTCATGTTGGGAAAGACATGGAAGCAATGTTTGTTTGGAAAGCAAGTGAGTTGGTTGTTTAAAACACCCACATCTAAAATTTGTTTGGAAATGTGGAAGAACCTGACTAGCCAAAGCAGTCTGCAGAAGGACAACTCTGGGGATATAATTCTACCAAACTACATCATTTTATCTGAGTGACCAAAATACCATGCTAGTATCAACAGGAAAGAAGAGAAATCACAGAAATAAATTCATGAATTGATAGCCAACTGATTGTTGACAAAAATGCCAGGACACTCAAGAAAGAAAGGACAGTACCTTTGTTGAGTGGTGTCCAGAAAACTGTCTACCCATATCCATAAGTACGGCATATATATATGTATGAACTCAAATTACATTGAAGACTTAAATTTCAGGACCCAAAACTATGTAACTACTAGGGAAAAGGTAGCAGGAAATCTCCATGAGATAGTCTGGATAATGATTTCTTGAATATGAAATCAAAAGTACAGATGACAAAAGCAAATATAGATGAGATTACAGCTAAAAGTTACTGCACAGCCAAGGACACCTGAGATCCTGTCTCAAAAAGAGAAATAAAATCTTTGGTTTCATGATTTCTGGATTTTTATATAAATACATGAAAGTATATGTTTACATAAAGGCATGTAATATGGCAACAGTCTGGTAAAACAGAGGAGAGCAGTGGGAAGGATGGGAGAAGGAAAGGAAGGTAGGGGAGCCTGCGGGTGATGGAATATGGTCGGTAAACATTATATACTGTGTGAAAATGTCTACATGTAACAGCACTGTGCACAGTGAATACACACAATTATTATAAAGAAGTGAAGGAGGAATTAAAATGGTGGCTACCAGGGACTGGGCCAGGTTGATGTAGAGGAGATATTTGTCAAAAGATAAAAAATGTATGTAGATAAGAGGTAAGTGCAAGCGATCTATCAACAGGTCATTGTTCTCCCTGCATCTATGGTGACTGTGAAAGGAAACGAACATGCTAACTAGCTAGATTCTGCTGCTTCGGTGTGTGAATGCCTTAAAACACCATAGAGACACAAGCACTTTTATCTCCATTAAAAAGACAAAAATATAGCTACAATGTTAGAGTTCTTTGCACACACAAGTTTTGAAATAGAAACAGCTTTACTTATATGATTTAGAAAGAGAAAACAAAGTATTCATCTTACTTTTATTTTTTTATTTATTTCTCTGTGTGCCTGGGGGAGGGGAGGTGGAGGCCAGTGGACAGCTCTCAGGATTCACTTCTTTCCTTCCACCATGCGGATTCTGGGAATTGAACTCGGGCCAGCAGCCTTGACAGCAAGCGCCTTTCCCCATTGATCCCTTCCCACTGGCTTCATTTATTTTTACATTTTAAAAGCTTGTATGTTTAGTTTCTCTACATAAAGTAGAGAAAATTTGGAGGTATACAGGCATCATGGTAATCTTTGGAGAGTACAAATCATTTTCCCAAAGCTTTTATTTGTACTTACTTTGTGTTTATTTCTATTATTATTAATAGAAAAATATTTATTTTTATCATCTAAAAACATTAATTATATGGGGAAGAAAGTATCTGTATTAAGCAAAATAGATGACCCTAAAAAGGCCCTTAAATAATACTTTGAATGTTTACCTTGTCTAAAGAGAGGTACACAACACTTCTGAGTATCCGTGTCCCAGATCCCCATCATTTTCAATGTGTTACTGTATCACTTCATTCCATGTTCTGGCTAAATGGAAGAGTCCAGGCTTATGTTTTCAAATTGGAGGATATCTGAAGTTAGTTGATCAAGTATATAGCTGATCAAATAAACAAATGCTGAATATAATTGATCAGAATACTAAAAAGTCACTGGTTGTAGTGGCCCATGCCTTTAATCTCAGTATTCAGGAGGCAGAAGCAGGTGAATCTCTGTGAGTTCCAGGACAGACTAATCTTCAGGGAGAGTCCCAGGGTAGCAAAAGATACACAGAGGAACCTTGTCTCAAAAAACCAAAACTAGCAAGCAAAAGCCCAAAGAGGCCTTTGATCTGCTAACGCCCTGCTGGCACCCTTCGGAGACTGTGAGTAGGGGGAAACCTATGATATTCCTGCAGTTCCTAAGCTCTCTCATGGTTCGGGATCCAGATCTTTCACAAGGAAAAGTATAAAACTATTCTTTCAGTGGCAAATGAGCATTTGCCACTATTATTATTATAATTATTATTATATTATTAGATCTGCCTAAATTATATGTAAATAGCAAATATTATATCAACCTTCTGTCCTCAGAGCAGGTTTGTCTTTCCAGGTGTCTACTGTTAGCATGGAGCAGGAGTTTGAACAGGATTATGACATCAGAGACTGTGCTGCTATCAAGGTCAGTACCATTAAAAGTAGAATCCAAGGACTGAGGCTGGAGCTCATTGGCTGAGTTCCTGCTTAACCTGTGTGAGGCCCTGTGCTCAACCTGCAACACCACAGACCAATCTGGCATCATGTATAGTCAGGCAGAAAATCCATGGAATAGCTTTTGTTCATGGACTGCGATGCTGGTGCAGGGAGAAACATGTCTAAACAGTCTAGCTTGTACTTAATTTCAGAAAATAAGATTCATATTCAAGAAACACAATTTTATCATCATTATATAATATTATGCTTCAAAAAGTGGACTGAAGGTAACCAAGGAAAAGTCAAAAGATAAAGTTGAGTGAAGTTTGGCAGACACACAATGGGAGCAGGCTTTCTGATGGGCAGTAGTTCAGGAAGTACATGAGGAAGTATGATGATCAGCAGTGAGGAGAACAGGGTACATCCGCAAGTTTTCTTTGGTTCTACATTAAAAACAGTACTTGGGGGATGGGGTACTGGGTGCTCTTCCAGGGGACCTGGGCTTCCACATGGTGGCTCACAAGCATCCTAACTCCAGATCTAGGGGATCCTCTGCCCTCTTTGGACCCCCACAGGCACAGAGCACTCTGTGGTGCACAGACACTTGTAGGCAGAGCACTCGTATGCACATAATTCACTTTTTTAATTAAGAAAAAGGAGTCGGGAAATTAGGTTGCTGTCTAGTTAAGGTGCTTGTACTCTTGGGATTTTGTTTGTTTGTTTTGTTTTTGACAACAGGATGTTTTTAAAACTGAGAAAGAGCAACATGAACCAAAATTGTCAATGTGAACTAAAAATGTGAGGAAAATTTATCTTGAGATCTATTTCAAGATACAGCAATTAGAATTGGAAAATACCAACACATTAGAAATCTTGTATATAATTTATTTGTTTATCTATTTTATGAGTGATGTATCTGGGAGGTACATAAAGGCATCAGAAGATGTCAATGGCAGGGCTCTTCACAGGAGCATAGCAATAGATAATTAAATAAGCTGTGGTATTATCGGGTAAGGGCTTCAATAGGCCAAAAAGGAGGTATATGCAATGAGGGAGATATTTTGAGAATGAAAAGGTAGGAGTGTTATGATGGTGGTATTGAATAGTTACAGATTCTTTATGAGCCCAGCACTGAGGCAGACATGTTGCATACATTATGTCACTTAATATGTACACAACCTGTGATGTACGTGCTGTTACCATAGTCATCAAGGTGAAAAAGAAATTTCAACTTAGATGTGTCAGGAATAACACTTAAGTCCACACATGTCCAATTCCAGGATGTCCCCCCACTGTACTGTTTTGCCCTGTCTTAGCACATCTCCATGGCTGGACCTGACCAGGATGAGGAAAGTATGAAGAAAAGACAGATAAAGGCTAGCATCAGGAGGAACAGGGTCTCTGATGCAATGAACTGTATCTGAAAGGTGCACAGGCCTCCACACATGTAGAAATTTTAAACCTTCTAAAAAGAAAATAAATGAACAGAAGGGGAGCCAATACTGCAGCATCAGGAAGAGATCCAGCAGGGTCTTGCTTTCCTGTTTGCTGATGCATGCCTCTCCTGCCACAGTACCCATCAATTTGACCTTAAGAGAAAAAGAATCACAAAAGTGATGGAGGTTCCTCCCAGCTGGTGCCTTCAGCATTCTTTCCTGCCCTGAACCATGTCTATAAATAGATTATACATCCTAAAAGTGGTACAGAAACACCAAAGCCAGAACCTGGGCTGCTGGGCCCAGGAGTCTCTGTCACTTTCTGACCTACTCTGTTATAGTCTGGCTTGGACACCATCAAAATAAATACCTGCTTCTAGTTAGTCTTTCCCAAACTTGAAAAGTGCAAGATGCTCAGTGTATAATCTATGCTAGCATGAAAAAAATACATACAAGAAAAGTTTTTATTGTAATTTTAAAAATAAATGAATAAAAGTCTAAAGTCTTATGTCAACAAGAACAAAAAGACAGCTATTAGCATTTTGGACATAATCACAGCTTCATGTTTTCCTTTGTCATTTGGAAAACTCTCACCCAGGCTGTTAGTTAGGAAACACTCCATTCCTTCCTCTGCTCATTTTCCAAGTATGGTGGGTGCTGGGACTAAAGTAGAGATGGAGACCATAGCTTCCAGGGTTGAACGCAAAGAGCTGCAACATTTTCAGGATATCCTTCCTTCTCCTCCTCCTTTAGGTACTGGACCATTTCTGGCGAAGAAGTTGGCATCTCTCCAATGAGAGAGAATTTGCTTATTTGAAGCCTTTTGCTTGTGATGCAAAACTTGACTGGGTGTGCCAGATTCCAAAAGGCAAGTGGTGGTTACTCAGCCTTCAACGCTGCGAACGCTGGGCTAGAAGGAAATCTGGGAAGAATGAAGCAGTAATGAAGAATCAAAATTTGGCAAATTCTTGTAAAGTTTAGAAGCAATTTTCAGTGAACTCCAAGATGCTAATATTTTATATAAACTAAAATTCAAGAAACCAGTTAAAATGGCAGTAGATCCTGCCATGATGGAGGGAGGGAGGGAGGGAGGGAGGAAGGAAGGAAGGAAGGATCATTGTCCAGGTGCCTCTTAGGCACAACTGTGTGATCGTCCCAGCCTTCAGGAATAGAGACACTCTTACAGAGTAGCAACTAGGAGCTCCTGAAATCAGCCATCTCCAGAACATTGCAAAGGCAAGCTGTATGCAGGCTTCTGCACACTGGCCCACCCAGTCCCAAAGCCCAGAATTCTATGCAGCGTACAATATTTCCTGTTTTCATTGTGGGATCCTCAGTGACTTCCTTATTTCCTTTGGTTTTGTTTAATCTTAAAAGAATCACTACTAAACCATTGTATAGTTTTCCAATACCGTCCTGGGAATGGGTGAAAATCCTCTCCATGCTTACAGACTAGGCACTCAGATTTCATTAGAACAATGCTAACCTTGGTGTGCACGCCTTGGTTCACTGTGTGAGGCTACAGATCATCATTTGCTATTTATGCTTTCTAATTGTTGCCCGTATTTCTTTGTGGCTTCCTTAATTCAAGCACTTCCTAAAAGAAGCAATTAAATCTCTTTCTGTTCCTATAATGGGGATCGAACTCGTGGCCTCCTACATGCTTGACAAGTGCTTTATCATTGAACTACATACTCAGTGCTACTAGCAATATTTAATTAATACTTCATAGGTCTGCCATTTTAAAAGATAAACACTAAAGCAAGCGTTAGTATAAACCCTGAAATATCCACTCAGAAATTCCTAACTCAACATTCCAAAATGAAGGAGCACCCACAAGGCAACTCCATAGCTCTATTTACAGGATGCCTTCTTTGTAAGCTAGGACTAACCATAAGTCATTGTTCTCCATTATATAGGTAGCACTCTCCAAATACCAGACTGGTACAATCCAGGTAAGTTGATCACCAAAATTAGCCAAAGATACTTTGGTAATTTTTTTTTTATAATGCATGTAGTTTGTGTTAATTGCTAATGTTTTCTCACATCCTTAAGAGAAATGCCTGCAGGCAGCAGAGGTATGTGGATGGTAAGGGATGAGACAGCAGAGATGGAGTTTCCGTCTCTGTGAGCACCGGAAAGTCTAATCACTGGTTCAAAAGTTCTTATTGTGTTACGTACAGCACTTCCTCAGGCCAGACAGCCAGAATCTTAGTGGGTTACAGTGTTAAATTAACTGAGATAATCACATTTTAAAAAGGAAAGGCTCCTTTTGTCTTACAACTTCACAATGTTAGCTGGGAGCCTGTAGCACTTTGGCCTTAGGGATGCAGGATATCCTGTGTCGGGGCAGGGAGTAGATGATGTAATAAGCTGTTCCTGATGGTAGTGAAAGAGGAAAGGGAGGTACCAGGGTCACAGTGCCCCCTTTGAAGACACTTCAGTATAATCAGCCAAGGCTGAGGACCAGGAGGCCGTTGAGGGACACTTAACCAAATGGTAATGATTACTACACAGGACCCATTTTGAACACACACCCCACCCCACCCCCACCCCCATGCTTAGCTGTATTGTTTGATCATCACACTTCTAATTCTGTTTTCTTCTTTAGATCGCCATGGAATCCATGGACCCCCAGTTATAATCGAAGGAAGTGAATACTGGTTTGTTGATGACCCCCC
Source organism: Sigmodon hispidus (assembly GCA_004025045.1). NCBI lineage: Eukaryota > Metazoa > Chordata > Mammalia > Rodentia > Cricetidae > Sigmodon > Sigmodon hispidus. The sequence continues at coordinate 49,268 of PVIH01006792.1, read as the reverse complement.
CTTAAACTACGAAGAAGCTGTCCTGTACTGTGCTAGCAATCACAGCTTTCTTGCCACGATCACATCTTTTACAGAACTAAAAGCTATCAAAACCAAAATAGCAAATGTAATTGAAACAAATGCATTTTTTAAGATTTTATTTGTTTTTATTTTATGTGTATGAGTGCTTGCCTAAATATGTCTGCTCTACGTTCATGCAGCGCCCAGAAGAGGGCGTCTCTAGCACTGTAGTCACGGCTGGTGGTAAACTCTAGGGTAGGTGCTGGGAGTTGAACCTAATCATTTGGAAGAGCAGCCAGTGCTCATAACCTCCGAGCCACCTCTCCAGTCCATAAATGCATTTTAATTTTCTTAATTTTAATTTAATTTACATTTATTTCACTAAAAAATTTCTAAAGTTTATCAAACCCAGCTTTTAGCCAGGCATGCTGATACATGTCTATAATCTCAGCACTTGGAAGGCTGGGACAGGAAAGTTATGAATTTGAGGTCATACCAGTCTGAACTAAATAGTGAGACAGACAGAGAAGGGGTTGTGGGGGAAAGAGAGTAGGGGGAGGGGTAAATGGAGGAAAATGGTCATACAAAATATGATTTGCTTCACGGCATCCAGAAAGCATTGTTTCATGCTGGGAAGCCTAAAGAGAATTACTTAATATATTAAAATACACATGACTGATAATAAATATCAACTTGGTAGATACTTATCGGTAGAGAATGTAAGTGATACTTACTCTTTATTTATTTTATTCTTTCATCTATTTCATCTTGATTACAGTTTCCCCTCCCTCCTCTCCTCCACTGCCCCCCAGATCCACTCCTCCTCATTTCCCTTCAGGCTCCCTGGAGATATCGGCCAAACAAGGCATATCAATAAGATGGGGCACCTCTCCTTATAGTAAAGCTGGATGAGGCAACCCAGTAGGAGGTAAAGGGTCCCCAAAGCAGCAATAGAGTCAGAGACAGCCTCTGCCCCCACTGTTCATGTCCCACAGACTCACAAGCTGCATAACCATAATACATATGCAAAGGACCTAGGTCAGGCACGTACGGACTCTCTGATATCAGTTCAGTCTCTATGAGCCCTGCTTTGTTGAATAATCCTTATTCTTTACCATTTTTAATTTTATAGTTAATTTCTTGCTTCTGCTAGTCAAACATGAAATTAAGAAAATAAATTGCAAAATAGCTTTAGAGAGAGAAACTAGTGTTTTTAAAATTTTTAAATTAACAATAATAGAAGACTATATGCTCAATTAATACACTGGTCCAAGTGTATATGGCTACGATTATAGCAATCATTTTCTGTATCCAAATAGAACCTATGGATATATAAAATAAGATTTGTTCAATTATTTTTGATATAAAGTCCTAGTGTATATAATTTTTTGAGACCAAGTAATGGAGTGTTTGGAGATTTTTCAGGATTTGTGGTTATAGTAAAACAGAATATTTAAATCAAAAGTCTCCTAGGATACCCAGCACATATAAGGATGGGTATATGGTTTATTTTCAGATATCTGGTGAAGAACAAAAGTGGTGGGTGAGAACAAGCGGGGACCCAACCGACCATTACTTTCTGAGGTATGTAACACCCTGGATGCCAGCTCCATCAATTCAACACAAAAGAACCAGTCCTGTGTCCCCTGTGCAAGTGGACAGCTACTTCTAAACAGCTTTAAACACTAATCCATGAAGTTTAGAAACTGAATTCCTTTGCATGTTGGTATTAAAAAGTAGTATAAAAATGTTAACATTAAACTGATAATTAAAATAACTGAGAGTAAAGAAAATGGACAGGACATGTAATTACGTTGGGAATCGTCACGTGTCTTCTTTTCTTTCAGATCACGGTTCTCATGGCACCGTTTTTCCATACCACTTGGAGATGAATGCTTGCACATGTCAGCCAAGATGTGGTTTTTTGGTAAGGCTTATCATGACTTTTCACTGTTGACCGTGGAATATGTAAACTTCAAAATCAGTTAATGCCTCGGTCCGTCGTCTTTGTGACTGAATGTTCAGACTTTTCTTGGGAATTTTCCACTGATGACAATAGCTGAAATTCCAAATAAAAGTTGTTCCTGATATGAATATGTTTTCAGTTCTTTTCATCCTTAGTAATTAGTTCAGACTAAGCTTATCACTGTCCTAATTGATAAGCAGACAGATGAATTTGCAAGGGAGAGCAGGCCGCAGCTCTGCCCTGTGTTAGACTTCCCTTCCTGTTTCAGTCTTTGGATAGCGCAGTTGCTTTTCCAAGTGTGTAATTTTTTTTTACAGGCAGTATCCCTGTCCTGTAACCTCTTGGTATGAATATAAAAGAAGCAGAAATGAGTAATAAAGGCTGAGAATATATTTTAACTATCAGAATGATTGCTTTAAAGAGCCTTTCTTGGGGCTGCGGATAAACTTCAGACCGTCCCTAGCACCAAAACCTGCATGAAAAAAGAAATCCTTATGAGAGGTTTTTAAAATGCACTGAGTGAAAAAATCTCATCATCGCAATCCCGGCTCTCTTTTTTCAGACTTAAGCAAACGAGCAGACTGTACTGACAAGCTGCCATTCGTCTGTGAAAAATATAATGTGTCTTCGTTAGAGAAATACAGTCCAGATTCTGCAGCTAAAGTACGGTGCACTGGGAAATGGATTCCTTTTCGGAATAAGGTAGAAGAAGAATTACTTCACTGTGCAAATCATGGCTGCTTTCACGCTGCTTGTTTGGTCTGAGGTAGAAGGGCAGCCCAATCAGACGTTTCTCTGAGAGGGCCTTTCACATGTCTTCTGTGACCAGAAACACCAACGCTGTACAAACTCATCTCCAAAGTCAGGGATGTCTACAGGTCTTTGTATTCTGTTTGTTCTCAACACCAAGTTGCTGAAGTTGATCTGTCAATGGCTCACAATCCACTGAACAGTCACAGCTAATTCTGCTCTCTGAGGAAACTGACTCCATTTAAGGCAGCTGTTTTCTTTCTTTCTCTTAAAGGAGACAATCCAAATAGCATCTTCAGTCGGTTTAGGTCAGAGACCACACATGTGCTACAAAATGCTTATCTTTGATTTTGTCCACATGAGAGTTCAGTGGTGAAATGGGTTTGGGGAATGGTGAGTTCTGTGCCTGCCTCATTGTATGTGCCATGCTGCTGTAGTTATCCACTACAGGAGGATCGATTGTTAGGAAGAAATTGTCACCAAATGTTAACACATTTTTTCTTTCAGTTAAAAGAATTTTAAAGGGGTGCAGGCGAGGCTGTTATAAAAGCCCCACAAGTCATCAGGGGCAGCAAGCCTTTGTTTCAAGTGTGCTATCTTCAACACTAGATTTCTCTGTTAGAGTTCAATGTCCTTCTGGGAATGTTTCTGGAAATCACTCACTGACTTTGCTTGTGATTCAACTTTATTAAACCACCCAGACTATTATAAGACTGAAGAAAATTGTAAAATGATTTAGGGGACACTATTTGAGACAAACTAATTCACCTTAACTTGTTCATAATCAAAGAGAAAGGAAGAGGAGTATCCGACAGTAGGTGCTCCTATAGAGAAATTGGGACCATTTTGACTTCTGGAGCGGTCGGCAGTGTAGCTGTCTCTGGGCTATGCTCCCAGACACATTTTGAATTTAGAAAAGAAAAAAAGGGAGAGAGAGAGAGAGAGAGAGAGAGAGAGAGAGAGAGAGAGAGAGAGAGAGAAAGAGAATAACCTTTTTAATTCATCCAAGGTGCTAGAACTATGCTAATTTGCATAGTGATATAAGCTCGAATTAAAATGTATGAATTAAAATCAAGAGCTGATGACTAAGAGCCCAGGTTTTGATATCAGATGGAATAGATTCAGAATGCCCATTTTAGTAATCTGTAGTTATTTTGCTAATAACTTGACTAAGCTGCTTTACATTCCTGTTTCCTCATTTGTTTTGAGAATCAAATGAGATTAGAAGATGGTTAACTGAGTACAAAAACCACATAGCAAGTCAGAAGCACAATCTGTGAGACATTTTTTAAAACATACGCAATAGCTTAAAGATTGTCTATATTTTGAAGATTGTCACATTTATATTGAAAATATAAATTTAAAATCATGTGATAGTGCTTTGTTAATTTCTGTATGATAGCAGCACTCCAAAAGGTGAGGCGTTTTCTGTTTCTGGGGTTTTCTCGTGTCTGAATCTGAAGCTTCGTGCATGTCTCTTGTTTACAGTGCTTTTTGAAGGTCAACTCTGAGCTTGTTACATTTTCTCAAGCAAATAGTACTTGTCTTACCTATGGCGGCACCCTTCCTTCTGTGCTGAGCAAGAGTGAACAAGGTACCAGGACCGCTGGGAACGCAGAGGTTTTGTTTGTTGTAAAGCTGGGGATCAGACATGGGGCCACAGCACAGCAGAGCAAATGCTTATGCTGGGAACCTTGTTTTATTCTGGGTTGGAAGCCAAGTTAGTTTTAGGAGGCTCTGGGGAATTGAAATAAAATTATGTAATTAAACTATTTTTTTATAGAAAAGGTAAAAGACTATCTTGATAGATAGATAATCCAAGTGCTTTTTTGCTGTTTTGCAGTGTGTGTGTGTGTGTGTGTGTGTGTGTGTGTGTGTGTGTGTGTGTGTGTCTTATCAGAGCTATCTATCTCTCTGGCCCTAAATGCTTTTCTAAAAATTTCTTCTTAACAGATTTTATTATATCCTTGCTTCCGGAAATGAAAACTAGTCTGTGGATTGGTCTTCGCTGGAATGCCTATGATAGACTAAACAAGTGGACAGATGGCAGAGACATGACATACAGCAACTTTCACCCATTGCTGGTGGGTCGGAGGCTGAGTATACCAACAAATGTGAGTTACATTCCAATCATCTATTTAGTTCTGGGAAATACTTGCGTTTCCCATAAATTACTAAATTAAGAACACTAGCTATCCCAGGAACTGGGGATATTACTCAGTTCATTGGTAGATGCTTGCCAAACATGTATAAATCCCTGGATTGGATCCCCAGTACCACATAAACCAGGCAGCATGACACATGTTTGTAATTCTAGCACTGGACAGATAGAAGCAGGAGGGTAGGAAGTGCAGTTACCCTCATCTACATAGTAAGTTTGAGACCAGTCTGGAATGAATATATGAACCTCTGTCCCAAAACATTTTTAATAATAATAATAACTATTGCTTAGTTCCATTTATATGACATGATCCAAATAGACAAATTACGAAACATGGAGTCAGGAGTGATTTCCAAAGGCAGAGGATGTCGGAAGGATGATGCTGTGGGATGCAGGGCTCCTTTTCAGAAAAACAAAACTCATCTAACACTGATGGAGGTGATGGTTGCACTCTGGCTTTCATCCCCTGGCCCCAGCAGCTTTTATAAGATGTGAGTCCTCAGCCCATGAGATGTCAGGATGAGTGCTTTTCCTTTATAATCTGCACACAACTGTGACTATGGGGTCACTATAGCCTCTCCCCTCACCTTTGGCTCCATCACACCTTCTAGAACTTCCAGAAACAGGGAACCCAAAGGGACTTCCAGAAACAGGGAATCCAAAGGGACTTCCAGAAACAGGGAATCCAAAGGGAGCCGCCGCCCTAGACTTGATCTGGAGGTTAGCAGACCTCTCCACAAGCTTTTGTAAGTTATATTCTGATAACTGTGAGACGTAGCCCTCTGTTACAGGTGTAGTTCATATTTTTAATAGGGAGAAGCATTAGATTCTAAACCTCATTTTCATAATGTGCATAATATCACATAGTTTTTCCTACTAGACTGACGGGCAAGTGGTAAGACTTATGAAGAGATTGTGTTTTAGGCATCGACCTACTTGTTCTGAGTAGATTTTTTTCTTTGTTGGTATATGGGCTTAGGTTTGTTATCAATTGTTTGAGAATGTTTTCATGTCTGTTCATCCAGTTGATATTTTTAAGCTGTGTTGTGAGGTTTCCTTTCAATCATGTTACCATCACAAAATGAACAATGTAGCTTTTCCTCTTGTCTGTTTTTGAAATTATGACCCCATCAGTGCTAAGGCAGGAACTATGTACAGCGTGCTAGAATCCTTTTTATTATAAAGGGACTTGGTGTAGGATGTGAAGCCCCAGCCTCCAGACCTCTGCCTGGATTTATGATGCCTTTGAAGGTTTATTTAGAGCTTTCTAAGATCAACTTTTCACTTTAGCTCCAGTACTGTTAGAAGGTCTACATGGAGTCTCTAATGTTTGGATACAAATCATATGTCGTTTTAATCCAGTACACATAGATATTTTTCAATATTCACCAGGGTAAGTTACCATTAGTCTTCCAACTTTCTGGCACATTTAGGAGCTTGATGGTTCCTTATGACTACAGAAAGCTGTCTGTATCACTGGCATTCTAAAGTATATTAGGATATGTGTATGGTTTTTGTTTTTTTAATCCACATACCTTAGTTTGTGCAAAACAGAATCAGATGCATGCCTTTGATCCTTTGCACTGTCTTCTCCAGCCTCTAGCCAAATCCTTCCCTTATATTTATTAATTGTTCTTCTACATTTTTCTATTCTGATTTTCTTGGAATTATCCCATCACTCACATTGAATTCTCCATTTATTTTTCTCTTTTTCAAATACATTTAATAATACATATTTTCCTCTATATCAGTTTTAATCATATCCCCTTTTGGATATCTCTCATTTTTTTCTATAATTACCTTATTTCTATTTTAGTTTAATGTTTATTTGGTAATTCAATTTTTTTAATCTGTTGCTTTTGGCATAAGCTTGTTTTTCTTTGTTTTTTACACATATATTTATTTATTTTGTGTATGAATATGTGTACATGTTTGCATACGGGTTCATGCCACTGCACATCTGTAGGTATGAGAGGACAACTTGTGGAAGCTGGCTTTCTCTTTCCACATCACAGGATCCAGGTTTCCATCCCCCAAATGCTGTGTACATGCATCCACACACATGCTCATGAGTGTACACCCAAACACGTACAGTGCACATTAAAAAATCTACATCTATTAAATTTAATTAACTAATCAATTTTGTTCACTTGGATTATTAAGACTAACCAGTTAATTTAGAATCCTATAGTCATTTTTGTCTTATTTCTCAAAGGTTTTCTTTGTTTGAAAATATGTATCTATGTTAACACATTTTTAATTCCTAAAGGTAATTGCTTTTTTATGACTTGAATGTTTGCCACGGTATAAGCAGATTTTTCTGTCTCTCCTGCCAGCTCCCAAATCATGACATGATAACTATTATTAATTATAAAAGCTTGGCAAATAGCTTAGGCCTGTTTCTGACTAGTTTTTATAACTTAAATTAAGCCACATCTTCTCTTCTATGCCCTACCACTTGGCTCTTACCTCTGGACCATTTTGTGAGTCCTATTTGTTTGCCTCCAGCTGGTGACTCCTGGCATCTCAGTCCTTCTTCTTCCCAGCGTTCTCTCTGCCCTGAAAATCCTGCCTGGCTACTGGCTGTTTAGCTTTTTACTGAACCAGTCATTGTGTCATAGCTTCACATTGTGTAAAGGAATATTCCGCAACACCATGGTTTTGTTGTGGCTGTTGTTCTTTAGAAATTTCACGATAACTTCTTTAAAGAGTGTCTTGGTTTGAGCTTTAGTTCATTTGTTGGTTTGTATGAGGAAGAAGAAATACCAATTTAAGATTCAAAAATTTTCTTGCAAAGATCTTCAGACTATTAGTTCCATAGCTGTACTAATTTTTCAATTTATTTATCTGTTTATTTTTAGTTCTTTGATGAAGAGTCTCACTTCCATTGTGCCCTGATTCTCAATCTCAAAGAGTCATCACTTACTGGGTCCTGGAATTTTACTTCTTGCTCTGAACACCATTCTGTGTCTCTCTGTCAGAAGTACTCAGGTATCACCTGTCACCTAGACATCTACTGTACTTTATGCTCTTAGATACATAGGGTTCATTACTAAAATCTTACAAGTTAATGCATATAATTTTCTAATTATATAGGTATAGAGCTAACATTTTTAGCACAGACAAGTTCATATTGACACAGTGAAGCAGATTATCTCTTATAGACTTTGATTTTTTTTCAAGTATCATCACCATAGTTAAATAAAAAAAAATTAAATCTATGGTAGAAATGTTAATAGCTGTCTAATGAAAGTCATAGTTCAATATTCTATTAAGCTATGGCTGAATGTTCTCTCTACTCAGACACTTCACAGAGTTTAGTTTCTATCTGAGGAAAAGTTCAGTTCGGTACAAACACTGGCTGTTAAATTTAGCTGACAGAAACTGGAGGTAACACTATGTATGAAGTCTGAAGCTGTCTGTGTCTTTCCACAGTCAAAATAAGGTAAAATATGTACTTTAAAAGTAGAAACCACTCACACTGGATGTGGTGGCATACTCCTCCAGTCCCAGCGCTTGACAGGCAGAGGCAAATGAATCTCCATAAGTTCAAGACCAGCCCGATCTACATAACTGAGTTCCAGGACAGCTAAGGCTACAAAAGAAAAGAAAAAAAAAATTAAACAGAAACCACCCAGTTTTTGGAAACATATTGCATCATTTTTAATTAACCATGATAAGTTTTTAACAAGTAATTAAGTTATTGTTACATAATGAGAACCTTAAGCACATATTTCATGTTCCTTAGCAAATCATTTCTCGATAAGTTAATCTTTGTTCCTCTGTCCCGCCCTCTCTAATGACTTCCTTATGCAGATAAGAACCCTAAGGCAGTAACAAGTGGCTCTGCCAGTTGAAAACTTTACAAGGGACCATTTTTAAAAATTAGTTTTATTGATTCTTTGAGAATTTCATACAGTGCATTTTGGTTCTGTACATAAAGAGAGAGAAACACAGGAATTTCTTCCCGACTCCTTCCACATCCATCCTTATCTCACTGCACCTTCCCAAAACTTCAATTCCTTTGTTCTGTTTTTCAATAACTCATTGAGTGCAGTGTGTGCTGCCTGTTTAGTCCTGGCTGTGGGGCCATCAGCGGGAGCCTGGTCTTACCTACCAGGAGGCTACACTAAGAAACTGCTGTCCTCCATAGAGCTCATCAGCTGTTCATAGGCCTTCAGCTGGGGCTTGGGACTTGGGAAGCACTTCCTAGTCCATGCTATGGACTGGCAAGACTGGCTGGCTCACTCTGGTACAGGTCTCCTACAAGCAGCTGGGACGTCATAAGCACAGCAGTTCTGCAGTGTCCCAAAGACACTGTTTCATTCCAGTCTAGCCCAACCTCTGGGTCTAGCAATTATTCTTTTCCCGCTTCAGAGAGAGTCCCAGACTTTTGGGACGGTGGAGGTGATCGAGATGTTGTAAGGGGAGACTTTTAAATACTTTTCCTGGCAAAGCAGTTCACACAAAGGAGGTGACTGTCACCATTGTGGAATGACAATCCTACTGCAGGTGATATTTATGTGTAGCTTTGTTCCTCCCAAATGAGAACAACTAACAAAAGTGTCCTGGTTGCAGGAAGCTGCAAGTCATATATCTTACTTAAACCACTCAGCAAAGTATAGCTTAGCCTCTCAACAAAACTCTGAAATAAAGAGGCAAATCATGTCTGAAATAAACTAGTCAGGAATGAAATCTGGAAATCTGACAGACTTCTATGGCCTAGCATAGTGTGTGGAACTGTCGTTATTGTTTTCCTTACAATAGATATTGAAGACGGACAGCCTTGGGAGACTAATTCAGAGACTGTAAAATATCTGAATAACCTGTACAAAATCATCTCAAAGCCTCTGACTTGGCACGGTGCTCTGAAGGAGTGTCTGAAGGAGAACATGCGGCTGGTGAGCATCACAGACCCTTACCAGCAGGCCTTCCTCTCCGTGCAGGCTGCCCTGCGCAACACCTCCTTCTGGATCGGACTCTTCAGTCAAGATGTAAGTTTCCATTCCTCTCATTAGCTCCTCTTCACCAAGAGAAAGCAACATCTTAACACCTTATGCAGCCAATTTCATAAGTGTCTATTTTCATGTCAGTTCTTTAGACATTATGTGAAAGAGCATGGTTTTCAAAAGCTTTCTAGTGGGTGTGACTGGTTGGGCACTTCTTTTTATTTATCTTTGTTGTCTGAGCTACAATTAGAAGCTGTCAGGTCTCCTCAACCAAAGATGAGAAGGAAAGAATTTAAAATTCCAGTGGGGTGGTGTGTGGGGAAAGTATAGAGAGTTTTCTAACCCTTTCAGAGTTAGCAGAAAGACAGGAAACAAGAAATTGTGTCTCCGAGCAAGATAAAAGGTAAACAGTGGCACCTGAGGCTGACCTTAGACCTCTACCACACACACGTATGCCAGTGTGTACACACAAACACAGACACATACACATTACACACACAGAGTCACACATAGACACACACACACAAACATAGACACATCACACACCCCCACACAAACACAGAAAGAGACACACAACTGCACAGGCACATGCAACACACACCACACACACAAAGACATGCCTACATCACACACACACAGACAAAGACATGCCTACATCACACACACACAGACATGCACACATCACACACACTGACACATGTGCATTATACACACACACATATATGATTTAAATTTTTAAACTATAATAAAAGAATGAAAATTAAAATCACTTGTATTAAAATCTCTGTTAGTGAGGTTTGGTGACTTCACACCTGTAATCCCAACACTTAGGAGGCTGAAGCAGGAAGATTTGTAATAAGTTCAATGCCAGCCTGGGCTCTAGGGTGAGTTCCAGACCAGCCCAAGCTGCCGAGCAAGAGTCTCACTATTTAATGAAACACCACTGTCACTAATATCAGAAGTTTACCTGTGGGATAGTATTTTGGTTTGTGTTCTAGAGTTACTGTGTTTACAGATTTATTTTTAAATCTGCTGGAGTCACATCTCATAACTTTTCTCACTTCCCACTTAATGATTCTGGTATTTTTCCTTAGTCTGTTTTCTAATTATCATCATTTTTATTATTGGGGTATGTGTGTGTGTGTGTGTGTTTTCGGTCTTGACCTGTGGTTCTCTTTCCTCTTCTCCTTCATTTCATTTGTCCTGTGTAGCTGTTGTCTCTGTGTGTCTTTCAGAGCATGACAGGATATGAAGATGTAAGAGTGTATATTGAAAATATAAAACAGAATAGAAATAAGGCTTTTATTCAAGTAACATAACACTAGGGAAGTATAGTAAGAACAGGACCAGCACGGAACCTGGAACTGTGGGACAGACGTTTTTAATATACATTTATAAAGAAAATGGTATTGACCTGAAATAAAGTCTGTTCACTCTGTTTCAAGTGGAGCAGTTCTGGGTTAAATGCAATCCAGAGCAGGGTCACAGCAGAGTGTCATTTAAGTATTTAGGAATCCCGAAGTCAGTGGTTTAGACAGAAAGATGAAGCAAGACTCAGGACTCAGTGAATACCAGGAAAGGGGGGCGGGGCCAATTCCTCCTGAGAGAGGCCTGGGTCCTGGAAGTTTGCTGTGAGTGAGTGGACATTAAGGGGCATTAACGGAGCTAATACCCACTACCCCCAACTTACAGTCCTTTGATATCTAAGGACAAAAAAATGAACAGGCTTTCCTTGTGCAGCCAAAACAGATTGTTTTGAAAAGGCAAATTCTAATTAGGACTAATAAAACTTTAGATGTTAGAAAGTTCAGGTATTTGTAGTCTTGATAGGAAATTTCACACTCATTATGGGCAGGGAGTGCAAGAGGATTTGTCTGTGGTAGAAGGAAGCTCCAACAGCCATTGGCAGGGGCTGGTGGCACAGAGGAAGAATTCGGGGCAGCGTAGGCCAGAGTACAGGTAAAATCATGCCTCTCAGGAGACAGGTTTAAGGAATTAACTGACAGTATTCGCTAGCAGCCAGGGGGCCCTGGATGCAAACCCTATCACTACCAAAATAATGAAGCATGGCCAAATGGTGGTGCTAGATTTGGCCATTTTCTGTGTATGACCTTCCCTTGGGCCTCAGAAATGCTTAGCCCTATTCTGCAGTTGGGCCAGCATTGGTTATTAAGTGCCTGGGGTGGGGGGGGACTCATCACTATCCCTGAAACTCCAGTGTCAACTGCATAAAGCCATTGTCAAGACAGGAGGGAGGTCAGGGCCTGTTAAGATCTAAAGATGAGTGTTTAAGAGATTTCCAGAATGACATACATATTGTAAAGGAAGCTGCTTTGTCCCCAGAGACCAGTGTAAAAACAGCAGTGTGAGCTACAGAGGCTTGAGATGAGACTTAGAAAATGAGCCTGTGACACCTGACTAGTCTTGTGTCACACAGCCATTTCACAGATGGGAACTGGAAATTTGGGGATCAGGCTCCCAGATCATATATGATTGGACTACTGTTCAAAGCCAGATCTCTGTTCTTTCTAGGATGCTGTGTTGTCTTCATTGTACTCTGTGCAAACAGTGGGCCTCACTTCATTTTAGCTTTCTGGTTTCCATCAAACAGTTCTCATGATCTGCAGAGAGCAAGCAGAGCAGGATGTTTAGGACCACAGAGTCTCTGGTCTACCAGCCTGCAGCCACTCACAGTTCCTTGAGCTGTTAAAGAGAGAACAGCGCCCCTCTTAGGTGGCTCTTATACGGATTAAACAAGTCAATATTTATCAAGCATTTAAGATAGTGCTTAACACACTATAAAATACAACTAATAATTATGTGACCTCATGGGTTAAGGTAATATGAAAGGGATAATATGAATTTCTGCATCTCATAGGATGAGCTCAACTTTGGTTGGTCAGATGGGAAACGCCTTCATTTTAGTAACTGGGCTGAAAACAATGAGAAACTTGATGACTGTGTGATCTTAGACACGGATGGATTCTGGAAAACAGCCGACTGTGATGATAACCAGCCTGGTGCCATTTGCTACTATCCAGGAAGTATGTAAATTTCAAATGTAGTATAACGTTGTTCATTTGGTTTTGCAAAATCTTATTTGGGGGATATAAGGAAATCATGACTTTTAAAAAATTTATTCTTATTATTTTATTATGTGTCTGTGCACCATGTCCATAGTGTCCATAGAAGCCAGATCCCTGGAACTGGAGTTATAGATATTGTAAACTACCACATAGGTGCTGAGAATCTAAACCAGGTCCTCTGGGGATTACCCTTGATCCCCCTCCCGCTTCATCATGTCAATTTTTTTAACAGAAATTTGGTGCAAACATTTGTACTAAAAAATTATTGATTATAAATTGGTTTGTAATTAATTTTTATTTTAGATTTTGTCTTTCTTATATTGGCTGACAATGTTGATTGATATATACATTCCCATTGTCAATCAGCCCCATCTTAATATGTAAGGTAATATATAATATGTATGTAAAATGTATACAATATATTTATATGTAGAATATATATTTATTTATATATATTTACAAAACTCATGGAAGCTCTTAATTAATTCTTAACATCAACAACTAACATCTGAAGCCACTGTTAAGATTCACAGACATGGTGGCACATACTTTTGATCCCAGTACTCAGAGGTAGAGCAGCAGATTGGCAAAGGCTAGCCAAGCCTGAGCTACAGACAAGTCCCTTGTCTCAAAAACAAAGACTCAGTTGATTGTAAGGAGCAGCAATACAGTTAAGGTAGCTTAAGTCAAAAGGGAATTTTGAACACCACCCTACAAACAAGGATAGAATTCAACCATCTGGAGAAGGAGAATCAGAATCCCAGCACTCAGGAGCCTGAAGCAGGCAGCTCTCTATGAGTTTGGGGCCAGCCTGGTCTACGTAGCAAACTCCAGGTCATCCAAAGCTACATGGTAAGACCCTGTCTCAAAAATCAAAAATAAAGCAAACAAAAAAATTGCAACACCAACCATAGAGAAACCAGTGATGTGCCATGTTTCGGTCCTCTTTGTTTCTGTTTCTTCACTGTGCCCTGGGGAGTTTCTGTTCTCTCTGCACCAAGTGGAACCTCTTCCTGCAGTAAAGGTGAGCTAATGAGTTCTGGATCCCACGTTTAAACTCTTAGGTTCTAACAGGCTCAGCCCCAGTCCAGTATGCAACCTCTAGCCCTTTGGGGCCCACAGTTGTGTGTTTGTGGAAGAATGAACACACTATTTTTGAGACAAAAGCTTTGTTGCAAAATGAGAGAAAAATACCCAGTAGTCTCTAAGACATGGTAAATTTTTCTCAATTATTTTGAGTTCTGCATATTTATATTTGCATCTTCTAGGATATATGACTTTTTCACAAAATGGAAAAAAATGAAATAGTCTAGAGGCCATATTTTAAATGATATCTCCATTTGATTTTGTTAAGGAAATAACTATCTCATTGGGTTATTTTACTACAATTAGAAATATCAGTAAGCAGACAAGAGTGAACCACACGGTTATAGTTAGATACCTATTGTTAATTAATATGTTTATAAGTTCCTCTGGGCAGGTTCCTGGTACTTGACATTTAATAATGCAGGAAGACAGAAACTCATGTAACCCAAAAACACCTCTTTTTTTATATTCTTCCACTCCACAGCAGGGGTAAGAAAATTATGTCAAATAATTTCCTCACCACAGAAGCCAGCCTTCTTTATGCAGTATTCAAGTATAAACAGAGCAAGCCTCACCAGTCTGTTACTTCCTCACTTCCTGCACATTTCCCACAAATCAAGTCTAATGACTGTGAAAGGGATGTAACATTTACATCTGAAATTAGAATTCTTACCATTAACTCTTCTTCTAGACGAGACTGAAAAGGAGGTCAGACCGTTAGACACTGCTAAATGTCCACCTCCTGTGCAGAACACTCCATGGGTACCATTTCGGAACTCATGCTACAATTTCTTTATAACGAAGAACAGACACAAGACAGTCACGCAGAAGGAAGTACACTCTATGTGCCAGAACCGGCGTAAGTATATTCTACTATCATCGTGTATGTGACATACTTGCTGTTATACAGATTCCTAAGTAGCACTGGTGATGGACTCTCCTGATTTTCACACTAGAGAGCAAAGAACTCTTTGGGAATCAGCCTCAGAATGAGGAAGTGAACACATAAGTGGTCAGCTTCAAAAATGTAATCTAATGGTTTTTAGCAAGATGGAGGACTAGGAGAGAGGGGCAAAGGCAGCCAGAGCCATATGCTTGAGTGGGCTGGTGTCCCTTCACAGTCTCACTGGGAAAACAAACTACTCTTTTCCTTTATTATGAATAAAGTCATATTTTTTTATCCATATATCCCCTTTTTCAAACTCCCTTCCTCCTCCCGCCCCCCCCAGTCACTCTCCCTTCTTCCCATCTCCTTATCTCCTCCCCAGCAAGGGCAGGAGGTCCCAAGGTCCCAAGGTGGCTTAGTTCAGCATCCATTCCAGGCAGAAACTACTGTTAAGGGTAGATGGGGTGCCCGCCAGTAGACGGCCAACAGCAAACAGACTCTGGCATCTTTGCAGGTTCTGGTCTCCTAATATCAAGACTTTTTTTCTTTACTTTTTAAAATCATTGTTTAATTATCTTTTTATTTTTACCCTACAGGGCTTTAATATATATTATATACAATGGCTTTAAGTCTTGTGTTTCTTTGGGATTCCCAAGAGTGTGAACAAGTGGGTCCCTGCATGTATATCTGTTTCTTGTGCCTTTTCTTGGGTTTTTTTCCTTCTGCTTATTTTGGTTTTATCTTATCATGGTTTATTTAATTATTATTTTATTAGATGACTGTTTGTTTTCTAGTAAAAGACAAAAAATAGGGTATATCCAGATGGAAGAGGATGTGGGGAGGAACTGGGGGAGTGGAGGGAGGGGAACCATAATTAGGATATACTGTATGAAGAAAAAGTAGTCTTATTTTCAATAATAAAAATAAATTAAGAACAATAATTTTTAAAAAAGAAATACTGTCATAAATGAACTAGCTTAATTTTGGACCAAATGTTTTATCCATATGTACTTTTTCTGAGAAGCCCCTTGTTTTTTCTTGAACAACCTTTTGGAAATACTAAGCACCTTTAAACCTGATGTGGCAGTGGTGTCTGAGGAAGAAGCAGGCCTGTCTTAGAAGTTGGGAGGGAAATGATATGACTATATTTTAAATTAAAATTAAATTACAGGGTACGCTTTAACAGTATCTCATTAATACTATGTGGATCTGTGCCCTTCAGAAAGTGAGCTTTAAATGAAGGATAAGAAAAGTGGTGTCTGAAGTTCTCCGCTCAGCTACAAAATCCTTGTGTCCTGTGGGGTCAGGTGGAGTCCATCAGAACGTTTAAACACTGTAGGCTGATGGCCATCTCAGTGTAGACATATCTGGGAATTAGAACTTTCTGACTCTCTCAGGGAAGACAGAGAATTCTGTACAAAGGATTCATTAAAATTGGCCTTTTTGTCTTAACAGATTCAAAAGCACAGATTCTGAGTGTCCGGAATGAAGAGGAGAACACCTTTCTCGTTGAACAGCTTCTGTACTACAATTATTTTGCTTCGTGGGTCATGTTAGGAGTAACCTATGAAAGTAAGTGATAACTTCGAGTTTCTGTGTTAGCACTTCATTATCAAACTACAAAATGTGATTCTTTTGTTTGTTTTGAGACAGAGTTTTTCTTCATAACAGTTCTGGCTGTCCTAGAACTCACTCTGGAGATCAACCTGCCTCTGCCTCCCAAGTGCTGGAATTAAAGGGACACACCACTATCTGACTCAAAATGAAACTCTTTGAAGAACATGTTTATTGATGCACCAATGTGTTATGTATTTAACATAGCATATAATGATACTTGTCTCTGCTGTGAGACTAACACACTGTTACCCCAATTTTAGATTTAAATGGTAATTTCCCATCTCCACCCTTCCTTATGGCATCTCAAGACTAATTAAAAATGACCACACTTCCATATAAATCCCCAGTTTGCATTCTCATTATAACTATGTGGGAAGAAAAAACACAGGGTCACATTTCTATTGATGCTGTCCCTTTGGGTTTATAGCATCATCTAGGGGCATGTGTGTAGTAAGCAACAGAAGAATAAGATTTTTAATCTAATGGTGGGGAAGAATATTTGAAATCTGGATTAAATACCATGTTCCAAAATACCACTGATATGAACACACTTTAAAACCTTGTGTCTAGTAGAGAATAAATTAGACCTATTTAGAAGGAAAATCAGAGATATTCTGAAGCTCAGGGAGGTCTTGAAATGAGGGAGGGAATTCAGTCTATGGACATGTTGTGGAGGGGTCTGCATTTCTTCTTTAGCCTAGCAGCAGCCTTGGCTCTTGACCTCCTGAAAGAGAAGAATCCAGGTGGACACCGTGATAGACCAAGCAGCAGAGTTGCATTAAAACAAGCAAGGAAGCAATTCACCCATGAAAAAAAAAGAGCATCTCCAGGCCTGGTCCCAGTAGACAGTGCTCTCCTTTCTCTTCTTTCCTTGTTATGTTCTCTTAGGCATCCCCTAGGGTGGACATGTCCAGGAAATGTCTGTGCTTTTCTAAAAAAGCCTAAAGTTCAGTCTGTAGAAGTAGATAAGTAAGATGTGAGGATGTATTTCAAAGTTTAAGTACTCCTAAAATTGAAAAGTTTTCTAGGGCAAAGGGTAAGGATGCTCAGTGCGTGTTGCCCTGGAAATGACTGCACAGAGCAGAAGAGATCAAACGTAAACATTAGTACTGTACTCTCTCAGGATGGAATACATGGTAATGTGAAAACAGAATACAGAATGAGAGGGAGAGCAACAAGGGTGAGATGGGGGACAGACTATGAAGACGCCATAAAATAAAACAGTGCTAGACTAGAAACTTAGTAAAATACGTTATGCCTTCTTAACATACTTTTTAACAGTATTATCAGAAGCAACTGAAAGCGTATTCTTTTTTATTTATTTTTGATTGGCTTTTCAAGACAGGGTTTTACTGTGTACCAATGGCTGACCTGGAACATACTCTGTAGACCAGGCTAGCCTTGAACTCACAGAGATCCACTTGCCTCTGCCTCCCGAGTGCTAGGACTAAAGGTGTGCACCACCACTGCCCAGCTGAGTTACTTTTTTATTGTGGTAACAGGAAGAAGCTCACACTTGTAATTTTGTATATGAATCCAGCTGTTTAGCACTGTTCATTGAAAAGTGTGAGCTCCACATTGAAATAAAACATGTCAACACCTTTCACTCAGGAGTATGCACAATTGTGTTCAAAGAAAATAATTTCTTTCACTAACTCACTAACTTTATACAATATTAAGAATTTTTAAAAATAAAATAGTTATGATCACTTATTTTACAGTCGAAAGTATATGTAAGGAGAATACAAAGTAACAAATAAGATACTGAAGAATGGAATCCTAGTTAATTTTCTCATATTTATAATTCATATTTTCAAGTTAAAAAACAAGCATGATTTACTGTTACAATTAGAAGATAGGGTTTCTCTGTGTAACTTTGGAGCCTGTCCTGGTACTCACTCTGTAGACTAGACTGGCCTTGAATTCACAGAGATCTATCTGCCTCTCCCTCTTGAATGCTGGGATTAAAGAGATGTGCACCATCAAACAGCTTTGAAGATATTTTTTTAAAATGGTGTAGTTAAGCTGACAACCTTTTAGAAGATAAGAAAAGGAGAAAATAAATCAATGGTTTGAAATACTAACATTGAAACTGATATTTTGATTTAAATTTCTAAGTAGAGAAAAATGTTTCTTTTTTTTTCCTAGACAATTCTTTGATGTGGTTTGATAAGACCGCACTGTCCTACACACACTGGCGAGCAGGAAGACCAGCTGTGAAAAATAGCAAATTTTTGGCTGGTCTAAGCACTGATGGCTTCTGGGATATCCAGCCCTTCAATGTTATCGAAGAAACACTTCATTTTTACCAGCACAGCATTTTTGCTTGTAAAATTGAAATGGGTAAGAGTCTTAATCTCTGTTTCTGCGGTAAATACCTGACCAAAGTACCTTCAGAGAGGAAGAGCGGGGTACAGTCCATCATGGTGGGAAAGACTGGCAGGGAGGGCGGGAAGGCAGGAGCAGTGCTGGCTGGTCACACTGACACACACACCCACACCCACACCCCCACACACACACACACACACACACGCCTCCTCGAGGCTTCACAAAATCTCCAAACAGTGTCATCAGCCAGGGACATTTCATATTCAAACCCAACAGTAAGCATGAGAAGGTGTGGTCTCACTCCAAGGAAACCGGGTGTAAGACTGTCAGTTCCTCTAGGGACAATCACACTGCGCATGTCTGGAGAGCTTCCTTCCTGGTTAGTCCCACATGTGGAACCGCGGAAGGTTACAAATGAGAACAAAACCCTGGCCCTCGGAGTTCTGATATCAGACTCCAGAAGGGAAACATTGCTGGTGAGACAGCGTTCATTTTTTTATCCTTTCTAGTCGATCTTAGATTACTTGTCAAACAAAGAGCTCAGGGAGTTGAGTCTTGAAAGAGGGACCCAACTTTTATTTAAAAAGAATATTTAAATAGGATTTTGACATTCCACGCAAAATGCATGTCTTACAATCTTATCTAGTCCTTAAATAAGAATATTTTCACATGTAAATTATGTATAAATTATTGTCACCCTTAAAACCTTAGTACTAGGAGTGTGCCCTAAGCCCTCGGCTGATGTGGGACCATGGCAGCGATGCTCTCATGGACTCTCTGTTCCAGGGGCTACAGTGTGCTGGAGACCTGTCACAGCAGCGCTGTCATACTGACAGTGACAGTGCTCGGAAACTGTTCAGGTGTCAGACAGCAGCCCCTCTGCCTACTGTCTACCCCACACACACCTTTTCTTCCTCTTTTTGATTCAGTCTCTTTCTCTCAACCGGTGACTCCATTGTTCTCTGTCTGTCCAGGCAAATATTGGTAGCTCTGTTTATTTTCTTCTTGACAAGATGTCTTCCATCTTTAATATACATTTTTATACAGCATTCATTTTAGACTGGATATAGGTTTGCTGAGAAGTCACTCACGTAGTTAGAACTGAGAATTCTCACTACCCCAGAACCAGTCTTCCTGCTGTTACCATCTTTCACAAGTGTGGTACATTTGTCACAACTAATAAACCAACATTGATTGTTGCATAAAGAATTAACTAAATCCCATGCCTTATTTATATCTCCCAGTTTTTCCTGTTCAGACAGCCATCCAGGATAATGCATCAGACTTGACCATGGTTCCTCATAGCTGTGAGGATGTCTCTTGTTTTGGACAGTTTTGACAGTTTTGAAGTTATCTGTCATATATTGTCTAGATGACCAGTTTTAGTAAAGCTATGATTTTGAGTTGGGGAGAATGCGTCATTTTTGCCATAGCCTATGAACAACATATACTGTTAACGTAACTGCTGCTTTGGCCTTGGTCTCTCTGCTCAAGACTGTGTTAGTATCTCTATTGTAAACGTACCCTTTGTCCTCTCTCCATACTGTACTCTCTGTAAAGATGTTACTGTGCTCAGTGCACACGTACAGGAGGAGAGAGTCAGCCTCCATCTTTGGGATGCGGGTGGGTATCTATGTGATTATTTGGAATTCTGTACAAGATATTTGTTTGTTTGCATTCTAAAATGTATTCAGTCACTTGGACTCTCATCACTGTGGTTTTGCTGCTTATTCAGTTACTGTTTTTATTTTTATAAATGTATGTGTGTGTGTGTGTGTGGTGTGTGTGGAGTGTGTGGTATGTGTGTGTGGTGTGTGTGTGGTGTGAGTGTGGTGTGGGGGGTGGTGTAAATGTGGTGTGTGTATGATGTGTGTGGGTGTAAGTGTGGTGTGTGTAATGTTTGTGTGTGGTGTGTGTATAGTGTGTGTGATGTATGTGTGGTGTGTGTACTGTGTGTGTGTGATATATGTGTGATGTGTGTGCGGTGTGTATGTGGTGTGTGTGTGGTATGTGTGTGTGGTGTGTGTGATATATGTGTGGTCTGTGTGTCTGTGTGGTCTGTGTGTGATGTGTATGTGTGATATGTGTGTGGTGTATGTGTCTGTGGTATATGTGTGATGTGTATGTGTGTGATGTGTGTGTGATGTGTGTTTGGTGTATTTGATATGTGTATGGTATGTATGTGTGTGATGTATGTGGTGTGTATGTGTATGATGTATGTGTAGTGTGTGTGTGTGGTGTGTGTATGTGGTGTGTGTGTTTGTGTGGTGTGTGTGTGTGTGTCCAGAGAGGACAACTTTGTGGAGTTCATTGTTTCTTTCCACCTTTATGTGGGTTTCAGGGATTGAACTCAGGTTCTCAGGTTGACACAACAAATGCTTTTACATGTTGAACCATCTCTTTATCCTTTGCTTATCACTCTATAACTGCTTAGGACTCTAAGTTATTAATTGCATACTCTGAAGTCAGGTACTGAGGTTTGTGTGTCTAATCCCAGCACTTAGGGTCAAGAGTTCAAAGCTAGCCTCAGCTACATGGTATGTTTGTGGCCAGCCTGAGGTATCTGAAAACCTGTCTTGAAAACAACATAAAACAGTAAAAACAAAATCCATCTACTTTGGGTTCTTATTCGGCATATCACACTAAACACTGATGTGCTCAGACTAACCTCCTTCCAGCTTGACCACAGGAGCTCTTTCCCTGCCTCAGTGTCCCTGTGGGAATTCTGTCACCACTATTCTGGTATAGATATGCTTACTTTCAGCACTTCCTTATTTCCTGGATATCTTCTTTCTCTTTAGCCTTAATTTCCCCTACACTGCAGACCTGACTGTTTGCCAAGCCATCTTTCTGACCCACCGATGCAGGTAACCCTGTCCTGTACCATCAGTCTCACATGTCGAAATGGTTAGTCATTTTGCTATCATGTCATGGCAAGTATGTTTAAGAACCTTATATGTGCCATGGAAACAAGAAAAACAAAGTCTGCATTTGGCCTCTTAAGTTATTTTGTCCAAAATATGTATTTGAATGTTAGCAGCCCTTTTATTTTTAATGTTATAGTTGACTACAAAGAAGAGCATAATAACACACTGCCAGAGTTCATTCCATATGAGGATGGCATCTATAATGTTATCCAGAAAAAGATGACATGGTACCAGGCATTGAGCACGTGCTCTCAAAGTGGAGGACATTTAGCAAGTGTTCACAACCAAGAGGGGCAGCTCTTTCTGGAAGACATTGTGAACCGTGATGGATTCCCCCTCTGGGTTGGACTCTCGAGTCATGATGTAAGTCTCACTTTTTTCCAGAAATTTTTAAAAATTGTGATTTTGAAACTTGGAGATTTTTAGCGTAAGTTGTTAACTTAAAATATAATAGTGAGTTAATTCCTGGTTGTTTCTTACCTTTACAGCATAGAATAAGTAAAATTATAGAGTGCAAATGTGCAGGCCATCCCCAAAGCTCAGTAGGTTAATAACTCAACAGAGTCCTGTAGTCTTTTGATCTGGAGTTGTTTTTGTTGTGGGTGTAGTGATCTACCCTGAGCGCCATCCTTGGTCCCTGGAGCTTGTTTGGGAAGGATCATTTGGAAAGCTCATATGAAGTAAATGGCGTGGAATAGAAAAGCCTTCCAGTATTAATGGCACATCTTCATAGCTGATAGTTGATACAGTCCTATTTCCTGTTTCCTCAGCAGTAAAATTATCTAATATTTTCTTTGATATTTTAACATAAAAATACATATAATGGGAAACCAAAATTCTTAATATGCATAGGACCTCTAGGATTTGAGAGGAGAGGAGGACACAAGAGGGGCTGGAGAAAGGACGGGCTGGGGTGGAGATGATGGAAATGCAGCACTCAATTTTGAAATTCTCCAAAAAAATTTAAAATCTCAAAAAATATTAACTAAAAAAGACTAATATGTTGATAACACATCATTGGTACTTCTAATAATGTCTGACATACAAAAATTTGCCATCTATTCAGAGTTATGGGTCTTTTAAAATTATCTTTAGAAAAGAATGGAGAAAAATGAAAGGAAGAAAGGAGGGAGGGAGGAGGGAGGGAGGGAGGAAGGGGGGAGGGAGGGAGGGAGGGCGGGCAGTAAGATTATGGATTCAAGCAAAACTTGAAAGTCATCTCCTCAAGTCTAGCTCCTTGAGGAGAGGTTCCCTTTTCTAGCCCCTTCTGTATGACGGCCTCTGTAATGTTGCCATATACAAACCATAAAATTATGAAGCTCAGAAAACAGCTTTGGGACCAGAATACAGTTCAGTGGTAGAATACTTGCATATGTGAGTCCCAGGTTCAATTCCCAGTGCCACAAATAATGAAAAGAATAACACACACAAAAAATTCAGAGCAACATGATAATTGAAGTCTAAACCTTGAATTATGGGAAAGGTAAGTAAAAGCTATTTATATGTGTTTCTAGTCTTTAAGGAAAATCCAAGGTTAGAATATCGTACTCTGTTTCTAAATTTAAAGTCAAGTTTAAATTCTGTGAGAGCAAATGCTCCAAACTGCTATATCAAAAGCAAATCTCTGGCATTATAGATTGGCCCAAACTTAATAAGCAAGTAATCATCACTCTCTACAGTGTATACATTCTTTTTATATTCTTTCTAAAGTCAGCCATCTGAGCTCAGGGTATCCATACTGTTCATAAACAGGGAAGTGAATTAAGTTTCGAATGGTCGGATGGCAGTGCATTGGACTATATTCCATGGAAAAGCCAAGGATCTCCTGGAAATTGTGTCATCTTGGATCTGAAAGGAATTTGGAAACATGAAAAATGTCTGTCCGTTAAGGATGGTGCTATTTGCTACAAGCCCACAAAATGTAAGACTTGATTTTTGAATAATTGTGTATTTACTATAATTTGATATAATTGTATGCATGCAATTATTTAATGTACATTTTTATAGATTTTAAATAAGGCTTGCCCACAAATGCTATAAAAAAACACTTTTTGATATTCTGTGAATGGATGTATAATTGATGTATCTGTCAGGAAATTTGTACCCAAGGAGAGTCATCATTATCCCACTAGTTACATTTTACTTTAAAATCTGAAGATTCTTGCTTCACATAGAAATGGTTCTCAAAGGCTGCAGTGATCCCTTAATGGCATCATTAAAAACCAGCTTCTCAGGCACAAGGGGAAAGGAAATGCTAAGAAAAACTGTTGGAATTTATTACATGCAGTAAAGCACACAGAGACAAAAAACTTGAGAAAACAGACATTTCAGAGTGAGGAATGACCATTCAAAATGCAAAGATAATATTTCCATGGGATCCAGCAAGTTCATGCCCAGGGTTAGACTAAAAAGAACTAAAAACAGACACTAAACAGTTTTTTGTATAGTCACAGATATTTGTATAGTCACATTCACGGTAGCATAATTTATAACAACCAAAGGCTGAGAGGACCCAGGCATCCTCCAACAAATGAGTAATAAGTGAAATGTAGTACAGTGTGTAAAAATGTGTATAGATACGTATATGTAAAACACACACAGGAGAACACTTAAAATGGGAAAAAATGCTAACATATGCCACAATGTGGCTAAATCTTGAAGACAATATGCTAAGCAAAATAAGCTGGTGATAAAAGGGAAAAAAAAAAACCCTGTAACATTCTCCTTCCATGAGGTGTCTAAAATTCTCAAGTTCACAGTAGCAGGACAGCTAATGCTGGTCTATCAGGATCTTAAAAGGGCAAGGTGGAGACAGTCACTAGGTACTGAACGTTTTGCAAGATGAAGAGGTTCCTTAGTTGGGTCATAGTGATTACTGTAGTGTGACTGTAATTAATGCCAGTGAGGTGTACAGTGAAACATGATCAGGATGATGGTGTGTGTGCTGGTACACAGGAGTAACCCTAGCACTCAGAAGAAAAGGGGGGAACTCAGAGCCAGTCTGGGCTGCAGAGTATAATTTAGAGTGGTCTTCGGCTACAAAAACAAAGCCCTGTTTCAAAATCAAACAAGGTTGAGATGATAAAGTATATTCTTCCGCTAGGGTGAAGAGTGAGCTCAGTGGTCTTGCACTGTAGCTAACTCCAAAGATTGCTAACTAGCAGACAGAAAGCCCAGCTCCTGTCCCAGTGCTTCATAAACTGGATATGGTGATGGATGCACTTCTATAATTCAAGCACTTGAGAGTTGAACTTGGTAGAATGAGAAATTCAAGGTCACCTTGAACCAACCTGAGCTATATGAGATAATGTTCCAAGCAGGAATCCAACAGGCCTGGCATGTAGATCAGCACTAAAGTGCTTGCCTAACACTTGAGAGAACCTGAGGGCCAAACAGCAACAAAAAGACCATAACAAACTTACGACAATGCAGGCCCTTTAAAAAATGCAAGATTGAAAACCCAACTTCGTAAAGATCAGAAAGGAAAGGAAAGTCTGCAGCACAAAGCAGCCCAGCTGCAGACAATTCTAGACACCAACAAGGCTGGCAGTGTGGGATGCTAAGAGGCCACACACCCTGCGGTGCTGTGGTGGCTGGTGGGTGAACTTTGACACCTACTGAAGCGACACCCAGCTACGCCCAGAATCACAGAGTAATATCCCTTTGGCTCATCAGCTGCTTTCACAAAGTGGTGAAGGCAAGAATTTGCTGGTAGCAGCTCCTTCCACCAATGGCACCAGCGAGGAATTTAATGGTTCCATTCATTTGGCTACCCACTGCATCACTACTCCAGATGTTGAACTGATGGGGGGTGGGGGCATTGCTCAAATGAGTAGCATTAAGAAGGCTAAGCCAAACAACCGAAATTTTAAAAGATTGATCCTGCCTTCTAACAGAAGACAGAAGCAGAAGGAACTAGTCAACCCAAGGTTCTTGATGAAGAATGTCAGAAGCCAGTTTTTTCTGGAATCACAGAAGCCACATATAAGAAAAGCCCACCCACCTGTGACCTGCAGAACCCACAGGGAGAGTTTTAAGGTAGTATAGAATGTATGATGGAGCTGAAGTCTGGGCTGAGATCACCACCTGGGAAAAAGCCAGAAATCTGACTCCTCTGAGCTGTACTTAGCCTCTTTCCAGTACTGTGCTCTTCAAAAGGAATTAATCATGAGCCCTAAGGGGTTCTAGCCTTCCTTCATAGGCTTCTAGCATTACTCAGCACAGCGAAAACACAAACAAAATGGTTACATAGAAACCAGAAGAACTTTCAAAAGCATGAAAAGATAACATCTTTTGGGTTGAAAGAGATTGACAAATTGCCATTTTTTTTTTTACTTGTGGGAGTAACTTTTGAGGTCAATCTTTATGTATCTAGATAAACATTGCTTTGCATTTTCACAAAGAAAGAGAAGCTGAGGGAAGCAGATTTAATTATTGGTTCAGAGTACTTACAGGTCTACTAAAGCCTGTGATTTCTTCTTTCCCCCATCTGTGTGTCTACTTGTTCTAAATTGGTTGAACTCTGTTCCCGAGGAATTGCTTACCTCCTCTGTAATCAAGGTTTGGAAATGGTATTCCAAACAGCTAACCAAAAGGTAGCTGCCGTAGAGTCCAGACCCGGCCTTTCACTGGTGGATGTATTGAGTAACAGGCTGCTTAGCCACAGCCCAGGTTTCATACAAGAACATTGGATAGGATAGGGAAGTATTGACTTGTTTCTGTGCATTATTAACAGCTCTGTCTAACATTTTTCACAGCTAAAGAGCTGTCCCCAAGTGCACACTCCTCAAAATGTCCAGTGGCAAAAAGGAATGGTTCCCAGTGGGTCCAGTATGGGCATCATTGTTACTGGGCTGACCAGACATTGCACAGTTTCTCGGAGGCCAAACAATTATGTCAAGAACTTGGTAAGTTAAATTCACTTATTTTCTTTTGACTAATAATTTAACTTTTCACAATGTTTTTTTTTTCTTAAGGAAATAATGGGGGGGAATTACCATATCTTGGAAAATATTTTAAAAGCATTTTTATTTTATAGTAGCATTATTACCTTTTATGGTCCAGTAGTAGGGAAATAGTTAAGTATTTTATGCATAATAGCTCAATGGGATATTGCAATCGTCATTAAAAATAATTGACATAGACTGAAAATATGACTAAATTGGTAGAGCTACGCTTGTCTAGCATTAGCATATACACTCTAACCCCTGGGACCACATATTCTGAGCTGGTGGCACATGCCTATAATCCCAACACATAGGAGTTATGAGAATCAGAAATTAAAGGTCACCTTCAGCAACATAGTTCTAGGCCAGCCTGGATTACATGAGAACCGGTCATTCAATACACATAGGAAAAGGGTTAATAATAAATAAATAAAGGCAGACCCTGAAAATCAGCCAGAGCAGCCCCAAGCGTTTCTTTTCCGGTGCCGATGCCACTCAGTGAGGCGCTCAGGTTCATACTCACAGCTATGCCATCCACAGGTCAGCTGCAGTCCACTCAGGTCTCCGAATGCAAGCAGACAGCCACAGCCATGCACACTGCAAAGGGGGAAACAGGGTCAGTTAAGTAAACAGACATCCTCTGGAGATGATCTAGCCACACAAGCTGCTGGAGCTCATTCTGCTTCTAGGCAAGGAGCAGTTTCCTGATGTGTATATTTGGGTCCATGTGACAGGTGGTGGTCATGTGGCCCAAATTTATGCTATCCAATAGTCCATCTCCAAAGCCCTGGTGGCTGAATACCAAAAGTATGTGGATGAGGTCTCCAAGAAGGAGAGCAAAAATATCCTTGTTTAGTATGATCGGACTCTGCTTATAGCTGGCCCACCTACTGATAAGCCCATCGCAAAGATGAGGGTTTACCTTTATAATAAACACCCTAGGATTTTAATATCTAAGAAAAAATAGATAAAAAGTCAGATGGTGATGGTACACATCCTTGATCCCAGCACTAGGGGGGCAGAGGCAGGCGGGTCTTTGTGAGTTCCAGGATAGTTAGCGCTACACAGAGAAACCCTGCCTCAAAAACAAATAAATAAATAAATATCAAAATGAGTAAACATATGGAAAGAAGTAAAAATGCTAAGTGATCTATTAATATCAAGTAGCAGTGATAACAAATAAAGGAGTTTTAAATGTACTCCAAGATGCTTAGAAAAGAGGCTAAGAGGCAAAATATAATTGACTCTGTAGTCCATTAGTGAGTTTTTAATATTAAACCAGTACTAAAGAGAGGAATAAAATCAACTGGGCATGAGTTGTCTATCTATTCTGAATAGGATTACCCCACATCCAAAGGACCTATGTAAGGGCTAGGACTTTAGTCTTCAAATCTAGTCATTTCAGAAAAAAAAAGCAGCAGTGATTGACCACCTCCCATGAGGGACCCAGCCATTGCCTTCAATCAAAATGTGAAATGACTTCTAAGAAAGTCATCCATAAAATTTCAAAAACTAAAACTGTTTCATTTCATCCTTGGATAGCTCGGTAGCCAGGCAGATGGCATTTAGCTCATTTATTTTGCTAAATATTGTGGAAGCAGTTGGCTGGTTAGAAAGCATTTTAGTTTCTGCTTAGCTACATAACAGGAACTTTGTGTGGGAACCTTGGTATGCTGTGCATGTTTATACTTGGTGAGAACTATTATAAGATATTTCTATGCATTTACATAAGTATATATGTCTCTTCTAAGGGGGAAAATAAGAACCTTTGCTGTAAATGTAGCCTATAAGTAGGTAAGATGTTTAAGATTTTGGGGCAGACAGGCTAGGTTTGTTTCCCAACTCTCAGATGAGTGGCTAATGGTCACTGCAGATGTTACAGAACTATTTCTCTTATCTAACTAATGAGAATGGAAACTTAGGAGTCTGAGACATTTGGGGTCATCATAGGAATGGAATAAAGATGTACATGTAGCACAGTGCCCTGAAAATACTCAGAACCACTCTTCTTTCAAAGGTTTTGATAACCTTTTTGAGTCCTCTAGCTCAAAAAGCTCTGTAAGCCTGAAGAAATGACTTCATCTTCCTGACCCTCAGCCTTCTTCTCTGTAAAAGGTGATAATATCGTTGATATTATCTCCTAGGCTGCATAATGGTAAACACATTCAATGCAGGGGCAGAAGCTTGTCCTGGCCCACTTGTTACTTATTTCTATCTTATCTGATGTAAACCTGTAACACTATTTTCTGTAGGTGTTCACAAAACATACTCAGCTTAAAGAATATTCACTCAGTCAATCCTGCATCACTTTTAGGAACCTAGAATGGTTATGACAAATCACATTTCTGTGTACGATACGGTGGAAGGAGGTGGGGGCTCCCTTAGATCACAAGCCAGGCTTCTTTGATTTCTATTTTGAGTGGAAGGAAGTTTAAATCTAAGTTACACAAAAATACATTTTTGAGGCAAGACCTAGAAATATATAGGTGTCATATACTTGTAGGGTCACAAGCCCCAATTATTACAGCCAGCTGTTCAGACACAAAGGTCAGATCTGGCACTTCCAGAACCAAAAAAAATACTGCCAGATACCTTTTTATAAATTATGGAATTTCTTTATGCAAATTTTTATTTTAAAAATATTTCTATTTTCTTTGGATCTGTTATTTGTGGAAGCACATTTAATTTTTGACATAGATACCAAAGTTTAAAAAGAGTCTCTGAGTGAAGCTTGAATTTCTCAATGTCTTGTTTACAACAGATATTGTTTTTTCCAAATGGACTAGTTCAGATTAAAGTGCTTGCTTTATATGATAAGCATGAAGTTAATTAGGTACAATTTTTTTTTTCCATAGATCGTTCTGCAACCATTGTCACCATAGCAGATGAAAATGAGAATAAATTTGTGAGCACGTTGATGAGGGAGAATTTTAATATAACTATGAGAGTTTGGCTTGGATTATCTCAACATTTACTCGGTAAGTGACGAGAGAGAGAGAGAGAGAGAGAGTGTCTGTGTGCGTCTGTGTGCGTCTGTGTGTGTGTGTGTGTGTGTGTAGATTCTAGAGCTAGACATAGTGGCCCATGACTGTTTTTGAACACTCTGAATAGTTTTGTGTAGTTCAAAAGTAAGTTTTACCAGTGCTGTATTTTTTCAATAAGTTCAGTTAAATCCAAGAGAATTTGTGGAAGAATTTCTCAGTAAAGAACAGATACAGGATTTGAAAGATGAAGCTGGAATTTATAAAAAATGAATTAAATTATAGATTATAACCAAATTATATTTGCTAATCTATTTCATACTTTATATAAAATTGAATATTAAATAACCAAAGTAAATGTCAGCTCTAAATATCAAGTCATTTTCAAAAAATGAATGGATTCAATATTAACTGTATAAATTAATTATAAATGGTGTTAACATACATCATATTGCTGAAAAACAAAAATGGGGTTGGAGTGACCCCAAGCCCTTCTAGTTCCTTTCTCCCTCAGCAGCATAGTTTTGGTGACACATTTTCTTAAAGAATGGAGATTAAATATCCCTGCAAGTGTATTTATTGTGAGCAAGCATTCTGTACTTATATCAAAACATATGTATGGCTGTCTGGCAGAACACTCTATAAAGATGAAAATGGAGGCCAGAGAAATGGCTCAGTGGCTAAGAGCACTTGCTGATCTTCTAGAGGACCCTGGCTTTTTCTCCAGGACCCACACCAGTTGCCTCACTACTGTCTATAACTCTAGCTCCTGGAGATCTGTATCCATAGACACCTGCTCTCACATATATAGAAACACACACCTAAACACAATTTAAACTAATAAAAATACATCATTTAAAAAATAAAAACAATCTATTTCTCATTGTCAAAGACAGCAGTTAACAGCTGCATTGATCACTAAGGGTTAAAGGTCTTTGCTTATTTTCAATGAATTTCATTGGGTGTGTCCATGTTCATTTGTGCATCCATATGTCTGCACAGGTATGTGAAGTCTAAAGGTCACTGTTGGGTAGCTTCCTGAATTTCTCTCCACCTTATTTATGTATGCTCATGTTCAAGTGTGCATGCACATATATATGCATGTGTATGTAGGTCAGAAGAGGTCACCATCAGATAGCTTTCTAAGTTGCTCCCCACCTTATTATTGAGATAGAATTTTTCACTGAGCCGAGTGCTTATTGATTCAACTAGGGTGGCTGGTGAACAAAGCCCAGAGATCCTATTTGTACGTCACCAGTGCTGAGTTTATAGGCATGTGCCATGATTTCGGTTTCTTTACATGGATCCTAAAAGATCAGACTCATATCTTGTGTTTACTTTACTGAATGGCCATCTCCACAACCTGTGAGTTTTATTTTTAAATAATAGCATCATAGAAAGCAACACCATGGGGCTGGAGAGATGGCTCAGCAGTTAAAAGCACTGGCTGCTCTTTCTGATGTCCTGAGTTCAGTTCCCAGCAACTACAGGGTGGCTCACAACCGTCTATAATAGGATCTGATGCCCTCTGCTGGCATGCAGGCATACATGCAGAATACTCATTCATTAACAATTAATTAATTAAATAACACCATGCTAAGAAAAATAGTCATTTGAACCTCATGCTCTTTTCAAGCTTTGTAATTAATAGCAATAAATGTAATTACAATGTAATTTATTATTTTTCCTTAGATCAGTCTTGGAATTGGTTAGATGGATTAGAGGTGACATTTGTCAAATGGGAAAGTGAAAGTGAGAATGGTGATGGAAAATGTAGCATTTTAATAGCTTCAAAGGAAACCTGGGAAAAAGTTGAATGTTCACGTGGTTATGCCAGAGTTGTCTGCAAAGTTCCCCTGGGTAAGTATGCAACTTGTCCTTGGGTATTGAGCAGAGCAGGTTAAGGAATAAACATAGGGATGCTCTTGTAGCTCAGTGAGAGAACCCTTGCTTAGTGAGCATGAAACTCTAGGTTCACTCATTGCTGCCAATAAATAAATAAACAAACAACACATCTGTGTGCTTGGGTTTTCCCCACATAATTTTAAGTATTTATAAAGCATCTCTCAAATCCTCATTAAATCATAAAGATTTTATCTGATAGAGAATATACAGTATGTCTACAATTCCAAAAGAAAGTTATTTAACAGCCTCAATTTTACATAAGTCTCTCATAACTAAAAACGGAAACTGCCACGGAACTGGGAGGAAATTTCTTTGAGAATGTTCTTACAGTGTAGTTTATGCTGGATTTTCCTGTGTAAAAGCGTTAGGTCTGTTTTCGTGGCCAGTGTACTAGTTACTGCTGGCTTCCTGCTGCTGCTTACAGAAATAGCTTATAGAAGAAGAGCTTTCTTTTGGCTTAAGCAGAAGGAGATAGCCCCAGCTGTCAGGAAAGGCCTGGCAACAGGCAAGCATGGAGCGGGAGCGGGAAGTTTGGCTGACCACATTGCCATCCACACAGGAAGCAAGGAGAGCAAGCAGGCAATGCGGTCTTCTTGCTCATTGATTCAACTAGAGTGGCCAATGAACCCTCACGGCCTTCCACTGTAGCACACTTTTTCTGAATTTCCCCAAACAGACGCACAAACTGGGGCCAAGTGTCCAAATTCATGGGCCTTTGGGGGTTACTTCTCATCCAAACCTCCACAGCTAGTTTGCATCTAGACCATAAAACTTTCATAATGAATTTTATTATATTTTATTGTTTTGTTTTGGGTTTTGCTTTTTTTTTTTTTTTTTTTTTTTTCAAGATAGGGTCTCACTATGTAGCCCTGTCTATCCTGGAACTTCCCTATGTAGATAAGGCTACCCTGAATCTTATAGATATTCACCTGCCTCTGCCTCCCAAGGGCTAGGATTAAAGGCATGTACCTGGCCATAAAGAATTTTAAGACCACCTAAAACTACATCTAACTATTTAAAGTGCTCATGGTAGCTGTATGAAAGCACAGTTTGAACTTTGGTTTTGTTGTGAATTGATAGATAAATCAACCATAAAAGTATCATCAAGCTTCATTTATGGAGAAAAGATTCTAACCCTTTTACATTAACATTTTAAACAACTAGCATAGGCTTCCCATTTTGGTTTTCTAAATATTAAAGATAAACTCCAGTTGCAGTAAATGGTATACATTTGTATATGCGTTGATATGCGCCTCCCTGTTTGCACGCTGAAATGCACCTGAACAAGGCAGATCAGCTATGTGTTATCACAGACTGTTCAATTCGGAGAGAAAAATCAATAAGTGACATGCAGGTCAAGTTGTTTGGTGATGTTGTTTGGTTTTGTTTTTAAGAGAGGGAAATAACAAATAGTCAGAAACTCCATGCACTGACAACCAGGTTGGTGGTTATTATATATACTCTGGGAAGGTGTCCCTTTAGTAGGGCTACAAACAATGTGGGGGGGCAGCTCTTTTCTGAATGGGGTGGACAGCAACTAGGGCCTTTGGGGAAAGAGGGGACAGCACCGGTGTGATAAAAATTATAAAAATTACAGTTCTGGTCTCGGCCATTTTGAGTTTAGGATATGGAAATAATCTGTATGGGAATATCCAGTCTGCAGCTGAATGCATGAGAGAGGTGGATGGACAGACAGCATAAAGACAACAGTTGAAATCATTTAACAAGTAATGAGGATGTAGCCTGGTGGGGTCCTCCATTAGGGAATGGAGGATGGGAAGTGCAATAATACATGTTAAGCTATTCTCCAAAGGAAGGTGGCAAGTAAAAGAAAATAATGACAATCCTTTAATTTGTTTGGGAGAAAAATTTTTCAGCAATGAAAAGAATTTTGATGTAAAGAAATCCATATATTTTAAAAAAGAAAAGAAAGCAGTTTGGTGTTTAATAGTGGGTTTGGAATTCTGCCAAGGCTATAAAACAATCTTTAATCTTTATCTTAGCCAGTTTACTGGATAAAATCAGAAACAATGGTTAGCTGTTGCATTTCTTTTACAATGTCAAACTGTCTGGATTCCAGGCCGGGATTACAGAGGCATAGCCATCCTGTTCGCAGTGTTCTGCGCCTTAGCGCTCATCAGCGGACTGATTTGGTTCCTCGTGCAAAAAAAACATTTCCGATGGACAGGCTTATCCTCTGTTCGGTATGAACATGGAGCCAATGAAGACGAAGTGATGCTCCCTTCTTTCCACGACTAACTTCTTCCAAGAGTTTGCTCATTGGCACCAATGTTCCAGAAAAAAGATGAGCCACTTACCATTGTCCCACAGTCAGTGTTTACTTTGTTTCAAAGTAGAAGTCTTAGGGATGCTTCTAATTGGTGAATGGCTCCGCTGAGATGCGCAGAGCAGAAAGAGCTCAAAGCCAAAATGGATGTCCACAAAATGGATTGTTTACAGGGGACTGTATTTAACTCATGTGAATGTGCTCTGTAAGAATGCAGTTGCTAAGTAGATAGGTGCAAATCTTAGTGGCACTTTAATAGCGTCATAGAAAATTAAAACTGTCAATACTACCAGGCTCCTCATGCACCTTTTAATTTATACAAGCCATCTGGCCAAATGCAAAGTTAGTACCTCAGGCAAAAAAAAAAAAAAAATCAACTACAAATAAGATCAATGGTGTTTCAAAATAGCCTTTGATGGCACTGGGGGAAAATCCTTAAGAAGGCATACTTTTTACTCAGAAAATGGAGCCTCTTGGAAGATGTTTCTTAGATTATTTCAAAAAAAATATTTATACCAATGCTAATTAATTGTAACATTTTCTGTTTGTAATTACACATATTCAGTGGGGTTTGGGAGTTTTTTGTTTGGCTTCTTCCTTCCTTTTTTTTTTTTTTTTTGGTGGGGGGGGAGAAAATAGAGTTTAATGTTTCCTAAAGTGTGGGAATGTCATTGTTAAATCAACTAGGCATGCTGTATCAGCATGTCTTGTGTTTGATGATTTTCTTTTTTACAAGGACCCAACTACAGATGAGACTTTAAACATTTACAGTTTATATATTTCACACAACACATCAGCTTTTGATGAATGTGTTGTTTTATTGCCTTTTAACCCAAGCAAAAAATAAAAGCAGTCTTTGAATGGTGGTGCTTGGTGACTTTGTATGTGTAAAAATGATAGCTTCTAAGACCCCAGAGCTGGAAACTTTATGGTTAATGCAGAAATGTTTAAAACCTAAATGACTAGGGAAACATTATTTTGTAGATGTAATTTTCATTTTAAGACCTGGAATATATTCTTACAAGCTATGTCCACTAAATAGGGTGACTGTTTTATTCAGTATTTAATTCATATTTATACTTTAGAATATTTTTGTACAAGATCCAGATTTATTTTGTTTGAGGTGTTTATACTATCATAAAGTTGTAAATAATTTTATAAGACTGTTTTAGTATGGTCTACAAATGTCCTAAATATTTTTATTGAGGCATCTTTTAAATAATCATTAAGTTTCTTCAAAGAACTAAGCCAATGCAGTGTGACCACAGCTGTGTATTAGGTTGTTGCCATGGTAAAGTTGTCTTGCCTTTAAAAAATGTTAGAGTTGACCCATGCATGCAAAAGCATCTCTGAATTAGGTTCAATTATATACCATGTCTAGTATGATGAAAAAGTGTCCAGCTATTGCAAGTTGTGGTATTAAAGATTTTGCAAGCACTATTTAAAGAATAAATCCTTATATCTCTACATGATTTTAGTCTCCTTGGTTCAGTGCTTATCTTTTGTGGTGTGTGTGTGTTGTGTGGTGTGTGTGTGTGTGTGTGTGTGTGTGTGTGTGTAGCACATGAATGTATGGTTGCATGCTTCCATGTGCACTTGTACAGAGACCAAAGGACATGAAGGGTTTTTCCTCTATTGCTGTCTATCACTTATCTTATGAACTGGAAGGTTACCATTTTGCCTAGGTGACTTAGCCACAAAGTTCCAAGGGTCCACTGGTCTCTTCCCAGAAATGTTGGAATCTCAACCATGCAAAGCCATGTCCATCTCTTTTCATGGCTGCTGGGGACTCAAACTCTGGTCCTGAGGCTTGCACACTAAGTACTCTTACAGGGCCTTCTCTCAAGCCCTCAGTGTGTCTGTTAGCATCTCTCGGCAGGAATCTCATCTGTTATATTGATTTCTCAATCTCTGTGCTCCTCTTAGAGGATTCTTCATACTCATTCCCTCCCAGTTCAAATGCGAAGTTCCAAAGATCCATTAGATCATACTTGAAAGCTCTTCTCAACAAGTCCAGAACTGCCCCCTAGTGGTTTCCCCATTTTCCAGTCCCAGGTGTCTCAAAAGCTTAAGACAACCCAGCCTTTCCTGGCTAACTCAGTTACTATTCAAGGTCTGATCAAATTTGTCTCTTCAAGCCAGACACCTAAAAAGGCAAGTCAGTAAGTCCAATAAATAAGCATAGGGACCAAATACGGAGGTGTTACCAACATCCACTCCCTTCCCTTCCTCAGTCAGACTTCTGCAGATTCCCCCTAGGAAAGGGCAGCTGTGTTTCATTTCTATTTTGTTATGTTTTTAGGACGGTTTCTCTGTGTAGCCCTGACTATTCTAGAACTGTTTGTAGACCAGGCTGGCCTTTAACTCAGATCTGTCTGCCTCTACCTCCTAAGTGCTGGGATTAAAAGTATGTGCCACCATGCCCAGCTAAGGAAAAAACATGTCGAAAGAGGTGTATTTTTACTAAGATGTATGCCCAACCAGTTGCCAAGATTATTGTAGAGAATGTTGGAGACCCCTGTTTCTTATCTTAGGCTCCTGTTGGTTCTAAAACCCTCTTGCAGAAGCAGAGATTCCATTACTGTTAATTAAGGCAGTAACTGTCTCTCTCTTAGTAAGAGAAAATTGAGTTAGTTCTCAAAAGACTTTTTAATCTAGGCCTTCGTCAAAACTGTCTCACAAACACAGATAAACATGTTTGTGGTCATGAACAACTTCATTGAATATTAGATCACAAGGCACTGCAGTTTCAGTGGCAACATATCTGCTTCCTTCCTAATTCTGGTTGAGGCAAATATGCATTTATTATCTATTGCAATCTCAATCTTTTTAAGATTTAATTTCTTT
The DNA here is from genome assembly GCA_004025045.1 of Sigmodon hispidus. Taxonomy (NCBI): domain Eukaryota; kingdom Metazoa; phylum Chordata; class Mammalia; order Rodentia; family Cricetidae; genus Sigmodon; species Sigmodon hispidus. The sequence goes on along the minus strand of PVIH01006792.1, from coordinate 12,546 downwards.
TTATTATGTATATGTATGTTGGTATGTGCACATGAATGCAGGTGGTTGCTAAGGCTGGGATAGGGTCTTGAATTCTCTGGTTTGGGCACCATGAATACTGCGGGCTTCCCAACAGGTGTTAGAAATCCACTTTGGCATAATAATAATAATAATAATAATAATAATAGAGAAAAAAAAAGAAATCCACCTCGGGTTCTTTGGAAGAGTAGCACATAACCTCTGGGCCATCTCTCCAGCCCCTACACTCTGTTTTTTAAAAGTAAGTTATTCATTTTTATTTTACTTGCATCGGTGTTTGTGTGAGAATGTCAGATCTTAGAGTTATAGGCAGTTGTGAGTTGCCATGTGGGTGCTGAACTGGGGTCCTCTGAAAGAATTCTCAGTGATCTTAACAACTGAGCCATCTCTCCAGCCCCTGAGCTACATTTCTTAACACTAACCCTGAGATCACCTATCACTCATCACATTACACACATACATCACATCTGTATGTATGTGTGTAACAAAGTGCCTAGAAAGGATTCAAGAGGCAAGATGTTTGGGAAAGGCTTTAGAAACCGAAGCTAGGAAGCCAGACAGAGGGTGCTGGTCACATTCCCACCCAGCACACAGTCATCCTCCATCCTCAAAATGGAGTCTGCAGCTGCTTGTGAAATAAAGCCCCTGAGGGCATTACACATCTGAGAAAACACTGCTTTCCAGTGTAGAGTGAGTAAGAGAGGAACAGCCTGACTGCAACATTAACCTGATGGTCTGTACGCTTGTCTCTAATCTCCCTGAGTAGTCCATTAAAACATTCTCACTTCTCTACACCTCCACAAACAACAACAAATGCATATATTTCTTCCTTTCCCCTGAACTAAGCTAATAACAAGCAGGATTTGAAAACTATCCCACTTACCCAAGTGGTTATTATATTTATATTAGTTAATATGGAGAAGGCATAATTTTTGTCACCAAGCTAGAAGCCCAGAAGTCACCTGCAAATCTTTATTATCTTCCCAGTCCAACAAGATTCTTGGTTTTACCTGGACTTCTCACAAAGAGGGCTCTTGCCAATCGCCAACTATCTCATTTTGGATCTTGGTCATTCCACCTCCACTGGACCTAATGCACATTGATAATCAGTCCTGGGTCAGCTTGATTCTCTGGCCAAGGAGCCTTTTAATAGAATGTAGCATCAAGTTGGTGTTTACAAAACAACAGAGAGAACCATTAGCAATAGGAGAGTGCGGCAGTTGGGAAACCACTGTGATCCTAGCCAAGGGAAACTCAGCAGCAGAGTGGAGCCAGAGTCCAGAGGGAATGAGCAGAAAAGAAAGACTTGGGAAATGGGAGAATTTGAGAAACACAGCGGAAGTATGGAAGTATTCTGAGAGAGTGTATTTTGAGGAACTTGTTTAAGAAATCTGGTAGCGATAGGCCATAGAAGGAGAAGGCTGGTCCATGGCAAATTTGAAGGTTTCCTTCCTTCCTCCCTCCCTCCTTCCCTCTCTTCTTTCCAAAAGATATAGAGAATATAAGTTTATTTTTGTGGTGATGAGGACAGGGATAGAATCTAGGGACTTGTGCATGTACACAGATGAGTTACCACTGACCTACAGCCCCCTGCCCTTGGTTTGTTTGGGCAGGATATTACTATGTGGCCTAGGCTGGTCTCAAACTCCTCATCTTCCTGTTTCTTGAGTGCTCAAATTACAGACATGCATCATCATGACGGGTACATAGGTTTAAAAGATAGGAAGAAGAAAAAAGCTGGAACTTTTGATCATGCAGGAGGAGTCATCAATGGGAGACTGTTTTGGAGAAGATGAGGCAAGAGGGGTGGTTCTCAGCTTCCAGAATGAGGAACTGGGCCTGGCTGCGATGAGGAAGCATGTCTTCCTCTCTGAGGCTGCAAAGAAGCACTGCAGATACACTTTTGAAGATGTTTGTCTCTAGCTGATCGTTGACGACCTCCATTTTCTTGTTTAGCAGAATACAAGATGTTCTTATGAGAAAGCAGGTGATGCCTTAACTTGAAGATATCAATAAAAATTTGACATTTACAATGAAAGGAATGGGAGAAGACAATGACCAGGATAAAAAGAAAGGAATTACAGAGGAGAAACATAGGACCCAGATGCACTGGAAACACAAATGTTGGAAGAACAGACTTATTAGTTATTGCATTATTCTGGAGGGGATGGGACAAAAGATAAAAGAGACTCCAGTCTGAGAGCTGGCTGAGTGATGCAGCAGAAGAAGGAGTTGGAGGCTGTCGGGAATAAAAGGGAGAAATGGAACAATGAGGAGAATGAATAAAATGAGACCGAAGAACAAATAAGTTGGAGAGAAAAAATTAAGGTAAAATGTATGACTAGAGAAGAAGATGTAGAGTTTCAGTGGATGCCACCTTCTCCCACAAAGAGGCAGTAAGTAATCAGTGTCCTAGCAGGAAAAAAAAAAAGACAGTGTGTACCAGAGTTGCCTAAGGGAAGAACACGCCTTTCTTTAGTTCAAATGAGTAAAAACCCCTGCTGAAGTAGGTCACAGCTTAAATTAAACCAGTTCATTAGATTGTCAATTCTATTCTGTGTCTAAGGTATCTTTGGAAATAAGTTAAACATAAACTAATCCACATTCATAAAAAGGCTTTGGAGCCTGGGGTGGTAGTGAAGAAAACTTGGCCAAATTCCATAGAACTGTGGTGTAGTTAGTGGCCAAAAGGTCCCCAAGTCAAGATGTTTCCATATTAAACACAGAATAGTTTTGGAAGGATTTGCTTTCAGATTGTGCTTAGTGCATGAACCCATTATTGAGTGTTTACGAAGACCGAAAATAAATAATGAGCAAAGCCTTGACACTTGGGCAAAGAGGCCGAGGCTAACGTGCTATGGATGAAGACTGTCCTACACTGTCTCCAGCACTTCATGATGCCCCCTGTAGGCCTCTTTGGTGAAATGCATTCTGTATATATTCCCACCAGCAGTAGATTGTTGTTCCACATCTTCCCAAGTGTCTATCATTGGTCTTTGGGATTTGAGTCGTTCTACAGGTATGTAATAGTATTTAACTTTTGCTTTAATTGGCAATCTTCTAATGACATCTTTTTATAAACTTGTTTCCTATCTGCTTATCTCCTCCAGTGAGAAGTCTCTTCCAAACTTAACTGTTTTTCAGTTGGGCTGCCTGTTTTCTTTGTATTAAATTTGACTTGATTTTATACACCAATGACATGAGGCTTACCCAGAGGGCCTTGCTTGGTTGTAGTTCCTGTTTCTGGTTCCAGAAACCCCCTGGGTTATAGTTGCATCCTTTCTAAAAGCATAGTTTAAAGAACCTGCCTATAATCCCACCACTAAGAAAGTAGAGGCAAGGATCATGGGTTTGAGTCCAGAATGGAGTATATAGCAACTCCTTATTATATAGACAGACAAATGTACTTTAGAAAACATTTTGCTAATTCTTTGAGAATTTCATACAATATGTTTTTATTATATTCACTTCCCTTTTCCAATTCCTTTCATACCCACTCACTATCTCCTCCCCTCCCTCTCCACCCAATTTGTAGTGGATTTTATCTCACACAAACGCCACCACTGAGTTCAACTGATGTTGTCCTACTACTCATGAGCGTGAGGCCTGCCCTAGATTGTGGTTGACCAACTAGGGGGTCACATTGTTAAAGAAAACTGACTCACCGTGTCTCAACGGTGGGATTTTGTGCCCACCTAGCCCCTCTCTGCTGGAATTTTACCTGGCTTGAGTTTCCACAGTGCCTGTGTGTGCTTCCGAAATCTCTGTGAGTTCATATGTGCATCTGCCCTGTGTGTCTGGACAGCACCATTTCCTTGGTGTTATCCACAAACACTGGCTCTTAAAACCTTTCTGGCTCTTCTTCCTCAAAGATCCCTGAGCCTTGAGGGGAGAGGTGTGATTGCACTTAACCCGAAGTATTCCACAGTTCTTCTTCTAAGCACATGACCAGTGAAGGGTCTCTGTTCATTGCCATCTACTGTAAGGAGAAGGGTTGAGAGAGACACTTATCTATAGGCAAAGCAATAAGTCACTAAGAATTATTTTAATACTGTTTTCATTTAGCAGAATAATGGTATGGTGCTCTTCCTTAGGGCCTATGACCTTTTAGCCACAGGTTCTTGGCACTGTTCAAGGAATGGCTTCCACCTCGCAGAGCAATCATAAAGTGGTCGGTGACTTTTATAACATTCATGCCACTATTGCAGCAGTAGGCATATTTTGTTAGGCCCATCATTGCTGTAGCTTACCAGATTTGCATCTGGAAGAGATGGAGGTGCTTGCTGTGTGCATGCACTACTGAAACTATCCCGCTCCTCCCAGCACTGTGAAAGCTAGCTGGTAGAGATGACGCTTCCAGACAAGCACCACCTTGATTTCTTCAAGTTATGTGCTCTGGTACAGGGTGACTTCAGCAACAGGGGCTTACAAGTTCTGAAAACAGCCAACACTATTGGCAGTAACCTGTAATTCTTGGGCCTTTATGGGATCCCATTGGCAACAACTTATGAAGTAGCCCAGTCCTGGTTGGGGGGGGGTGTATTTGCTAGGTTAAGGTGTCTGTCCTGTTTCCCTCTTGTAAGGTAACTCGGTTAAAATCTTCTCTCCCTCCCCTCCCTTACCCTCCCTCTCTCCCTCACTCCACCCTCCTATAGTAACTAGTTATCCCATCCCATACTCCTTCCTTCAACTTGCCCCTCTGTCTCCCATTCCAATTAACCCCTAGCTGCTCCATTATTCTGCAACTAATGATGACAACATTGTTTCTAAGAGACATAGTCCACTGGGAGGAGCTTGTGAAAAAGGAGATTCTGGCTGCCAACACCACCCTCATCAATAAAATCAAAGTCCATCACACTTTGTCCCCTCTATGGGACTCTCTCCAAAATAACACTCACTGAATTCTACCAAGGAGAAACCAAGCGAACCCAAACTGAAGGACATTCTTCAAAGTGGCCAAGAAGTCTTCCGGGGGCTTGTGGTGTTGAAAGACAGAGTTACAGAGGACAGTCTTCCATAAAAGACACTGAAGAGACATTCACCTATGACCTATAAATGTAACGTCTGTCCCTGGATTAGATCCCAGAACAGAGATAATTGTTAAATACCACAATGTCAACAGGGCTTCACCAACCGTGGTTTCCCGCTTCTGATCATTGCCCCGATGTTATGTAAGATACTAACATTTAGAGAAGCTGGCCGAAGGGGTTACAGGAATTTTATTTTGCAACATTTTAGAAAGTCTGAGATTATTTCAGTTCAAATGAAAAGTTTATCTTTAAAAGAGAGAAGTTGGAACCTTCAGGGAGCCAGCCGCTTGGAGCTCTGGGCGTCCCAGCTGTGCGACCCTGAGCTCCAATCCCCCCGCCTCGAGTGGGAGGCGTCGCGGCTGAGCTCGGAGCTCCGCGCACCCGACAAGCGCCGCCCCCCGCCTGCTCCCGGAGCCGCGCAGTCATGCCCCACGCAGCGCTGTCCACGCTCCTGCTGCTCAGCCTCGCCACTGCCACGATCGCGGGTAAGCCGTCCCTGCCGCGCCCCCGAGGGCGCAGACTCTCCGCTTCCACCCGGCCGGTGTCTCACCGGCCCTCATGCCCTGCGCCCAGACCATCCCACACCCATCCTCTCTGGCTGTGTGGCTTCTGAGAGCCAGACCCGAAACAAATGCCAGGGCTGAGGACCTTCCACCCGATTCCGTCGCGGCTGCATCCTCAGCTCCCACCCCCAAGACGGTTGGTTAGCTAGAGGGCAGAGGAACTAAGAGTCCCTCCATGGGTGGCAGCAGGGAAGAGATGTGGCCTGGAGGAGGAGGAGGGAGGAAACAGGCCATGTCCCTTGGCTGGTGGTCAAGTTGTTAAAACAGGAAAACAGTTCAGCCACATAATCCCTGCATCAAGAGAAAGAAGGTCAGACTTGGAACCCACAAAAAAAAACTGATTTGGTCAGCTGGTACACTAGTGACATCTGAAAAAAATAGACATAATTAGTTACTTGCAAAATGACAGGCAAACCAAGCATGTGTTTTTCTTTAAACAAACTTTCTGTGGAGGCATGTTGAAAATATGTTAATGGGGAATCTCTGGGGGAGGATTTCTTACCAAAAAACACTATCACTCGACCATTTCCGAGAAGGAAAGAACAAAATAAACAAGTACTAAGTGAATGCTTGTGTGGGCTTCAGGGACGGGATTGTGCAAGGATTTCCACCTCCTGGATTTCACTGCACTTTGAAATAAGCTTCTATATGAAGCCTGCTGACAGCGGGAATACTTTATAAAGGCCCTGGGTGTTGGATACTTAGTTTAGTGAGCCGCTTAGAGCTCGCAAAAATCTTTTCCTAGACTCCTGTGGAGCAGATAGGCCATCTGCTGCCTATCTGAGGAGCAGAAAGAACCAAGATGTGCAATTTCACACCATTTGGATTGTGTGCATTAATTTTATCTAAGGCTGGACTAGAGTTTTCGTGACGTTTGAACAAATTCTGAGTCCTCCCTAGGCATCCCTTTCTTTTTTTTTAATATTTATTTTTATTTTATGTACAGTGGTGTTTTGCCCTGAAGCTAGAGTTACAGACAGTTGTGAGCTGCCACGTGGGTGCTGGGAATTGAACCCAGGTCCTCTGGAAGAGCAGTCAGTGATCTTAACCACTGAGCCATCTCTCCAGCCCCGGCATCCCTTTCTTAAATCCAAGCTGTCTTAACTCACTTTTGCTTACTCTTTTTACAGTTCCTGACTACTTTAAAAAAAATTTTTTTAAAAAACTAGTGAGGTGGCACAGTGGGTAAAGATACTTGTTTTGTAAGCCTGGTGACCTGAGTTCACTGAATCCCTGGAACCATCTAGATGTAGAGGGAGACTAAAAACTCCATGAAGTTATCCGCTGACCTCCAAAGGTACACTGTGCACACACACACACACACACACACACACACACACACACACCACATCACATCACACACATACACAATGCTAGCAAATTAAAAAAGAAGAAAAATAGTCTCACCCAATGTGGAAAGACAATGAGTTTCTAGATTTTGGTATTACCTACAAAGTTGTTTTAGACAGAGTCTGGTCTGGACAAACAGGCTTGCCAAGACCTTTAGGTATAGTCCCTCTGGAATAAGTTCACTAGGTGGCATTTTTCAGTCAGGTGACTTTAGTGATTGATGTAAAGGTGCAAGAGCCTCCACTCACTAGTTCTCCATCTTCTCTGAATTTCAGTAAGATGGAAACAGTATACTTCATAAAGCTTTTGAGTATCAAGTGAGAACTCCCTCTCATGCCTGTGACCAGCCTGTAAAATCCTGGAGTCTTTCCCTTTGTTCTAATCATAAGACATGAATGGTAATTGCATCTACAGAAAACACCCTGAGAGTACCACTCTGTAGGCTGTTTATAGCTACTGAACACATTTACATTCCTGATGGAGAGAGCTTATCAAGAACTAGAATTAGCCGAATGGCCAGATCCCAACACAAAAGGAACCTCAGTCATCTAGCGTAAAGTCTCAACTTAATTCTCAAGTGCAAATCATGCTTATTTTCTCTCACTTTGGAGTATATTCATGAAAGTGAACTTGTTAATTTTAGTTATTAGCTCAGAATTCACTATGGTTAAAAAAAATCATTTAACTTTCTAAGGTTCTGTGGCAAAGCTTGCTAAAGCTTCTCTGGTTTGGGTTCGATTTTTGGTTTTATGTGAATGCTTCTGGGGATCTAAGCAAAAGTCCTCATGCCTGTACTTCACTCACTGGTCCACCTCTCCAGATCTTGAGCCTCTCTGTAACTGGGCCTTTGCACACAGGGCTGTACATGCCTGTGACTACTGGGTCAGTGGCTTCCCATGAGTGCCAAGGAGGTGTGAATGTAAGTCCTCATTCTGTGCTCATCATGTGAGTCAGAATCTAGGCTTCTGGTTTTGAGTAACTGCTACCTACAAGTGATGGTTTGGGTGCCCCGGCCTTCTATCTAATGCTGTCACTACCCTTACTGATCTTCACCTTCTGGTTCCTCTACACAGGCTGCTTACCCCCTAGGTGTTGGCTTGCTCATTCCTTCCTCTGCCATTTAGATCTTTGTTATTATGTCACAGCCTAAGGTCCTCCCTAAACATCTACTCTCTACTGTGTTTTATCCTCAAAGCTTTTCTGAGTGTACTGTATCTGTATTCTTGCCCAGCACTCTCTTTCCAGGAACAGGCTCTTTAGCAGCAGGAACTTTACTGTCTTGAGGGGTTTTGTTTTATTTTGATGATGTGTCTTTAAACTTTATTTTATAACAAGATGATGAAAAATTGATGATTTAAAAAGTAGATGATTAGTTGCATTGGGGTTTCTTTCCAGTCATGTCACTTCTGCCTGAACTTCCAACTGAATTCAAAACATTTATCAACTTGTAAATTCATAGAGGTCACTTCTTCTCAGCATCATAGATGAAACATGGCAAAATACCAATGCACAAAAAATAAGAATAAATTAAAAACAAATAAAAGTTTGCTTAAAAAAGAATGCTTTTATAAATTTTAATTTTCCCAACAAAACAAATAGTTATTATTTTAGGATTTCTTTCATTGTTGAGAAGCCTTTGAAAATTTGCTGAGGTGTTGAAAATCACTGCTGCCACTAAAGCGTGTATAGTCACTCTGCATGGCTGTGTAAGTTATAGACCGAACCAGGTATCTGATAATGCAATTTGGCTGAAAACTCCTAAAGATGCTTTCAGCATGATACATCACAAACCCATCCAGACAACAGGAGCCGAGTTTAGCTTAAAATGAGGTCAAGAAATCACATTTGTGCATTATTGATGTCAGGTATGTGATTGTTTCCATGGGATACTTTAGATTTTGAGGAGAAACCCAGAGAATTAATCCATAAACAATGGACCAGAAGTGCCCAATGAGAAATGTGCACCTCTTCTATGGGTTAATATCATGACAGTCCTTTGAAGATGGGCATGATGGCAAAGGCTATGGTTAACTGAACATTTGGACCAGCCACTCCCTCCTGGACTCACAGCCATCATCACTCTTTTGTCTTGGCAAAGTTGGCCTATGGTAGGTGAGTGGGTGCTGATGAGAGCAAAGAGTGACATCACACTTGGCTTGGCAATATAAAATTCACTGTGTCAATAACTTTTCATTCCTTTAGCACATGATACGTTTAGATAAGGAATCTATATAGGAACTTTTAGAGCTAAGTGCAGCTTTTAACTTTTTCATGAGGCTACTAAATTTCTATGCATATGAAATTAACAGAATTATGAAATTATCAAATCCCTAAAAAGTTAGTTAAGTTCATTATAGATAGCAGCACACCTTTCAGAATTGTTGTGAAGAAATAAGAATTATTGACAGTAACTTTGCAGGGAGTTCTGTGGGCAGTTTTTAATTATAACAGACGTCTAGTGACGGCATTAGCGTGGAAGGTGACATAGTCCAGCTTCCCTCGCATGAGGTATGTGGCCTCATCAACTGTCCTTGCTGGAGAGTCAACCTCTTTTTACTACTGTCTCTGAGCCAGGCAAAGCCTTGAGTGTGTCTAAAGCTGCGATACACACTGACCTGTAGCATTCAAAAAGGGCTTCCTTTTAATTAAGTAGAGGTACGGCTAATGCTGAAATGAACCGAAGGAGAAGGTGGCTGAGGATCAACAGTGTATTTTCTGGTTTTATCACGTGTACCTTTTTCTTTTCTTTTTTGCTTTTCTTTTGATCTTGTCATAATTATTCAACAGTAGTCTGGAGTAATTAGTTGTCACCAACATCACCAGGCTCACTTCCATCTCAGGAGCTTCCTATTTGCTTTACCTGACTTCAGTATCTCTTTAGCTCTTAGAAGTATCTGTGATTGGCAGCCTCAGAGATGTTTCTGAAGCTTCTTAGCATTCAGTGTTTGCTCATGCGTAGCTCACTCCCACACTGAATAGGGCTGATCTACTTAATTGTGGTGGTCAACTTTATGTCACATGTTGAGTCCACTATGAAAGGATGCCTAAAACAGCTGATAAAATACTATTTTTGGATTTGATAGCATTTGAGAATTTTACCACTGAACCAATAAACCCTGAAATTAGCATTTCTGTCTGTAAGGCTTAGTAAAGGACTAAACTGGCATCCCATCAAGCTAAACTGGCATCATTCAGTCCCTTTGGGTAGAACAGAAAGGCTGAGGAAGCTCAAATTCCTTTCCTGCCTGAGCTGAGGCAGCCATCTGCTTCTGCCTTGGACTTGCTATAGGCACACCTGGTTCTCAGGCTTTCAAATTCAGGGAAGGATGTATATATAGCATTGTGCCCTCTCCCTGACCCCAGCCTCAGACTTTCAGACTAGGATTAAATAACACATCACATGATCTCCAGCCTGCCAATGATAGACCATGAGGTTTTTGTTTGTTTGCTTGGTTTTTGCCTTTATAACTGTGTGAGCCAGAGAGATAGACATCTGAAGTAGGTACGTAAGTAGGTAAGGCAGTAGATAGATAGATAGATAGATAGATAGATAGATAGATAGATGATAGATGATAGGCAGACAGATAGACAGATAGATGGATAGATAGATAGATAGATAGATGATAGATAGATGATAGATGATAGGCAGACAGACAGACAGATGGATAGATAGATAGATAGATAGATAGATAGATAGATGATAGATGATAGGCAGACAGACAGACAGATGGATAGATAGATAGATAGATAGATAGATAGATGATAGATGATAGGCAGACAGATAGACAGACAGATAGATGGATAGATAGATAGATAGATGATAGGCAGACAGATAGACAGATAGATAGATAGATAGATAGATAGATGATAGATAGATGCAAATCTTTCTTACATTGGTGCTGTTTCTCTGGAAAATTCTAGTACAATAGCCAAAAATATCTCAGAATGAGTGAGCGACAATGAAGAGTACATTGTATAGTGGTTCACTTCCGCATGACACCATGAAGCTGTCCGCTTTATTACTTCCTTTTCTCAGTGCCGGAACCTAATACCTAACGAGAATAAGCTGCTTGGAGGAAGGATCTGGGCTCACAGTTCGAGAGTAAAACCCATATGTGGCAGGAGCTTGTGGCTGTGATAATGGGTGTGAGGTTGCTGCCTCTCATATCTCAGCAGACCAGAAAACAGAGAACAGATAGAAATCAAGGCCTGGTTATAACCCTACCTCTTCCAGCTGGACACCACCATCCAAAAGTTCCACAGCCATCTAAAGCAGAGCCACAGCTGGGGACTGAGTCTCAAAAAATGCATATGCTCAAACCAAGGCATTCACACTTGATTTCCATAGGCTTGTGGTCATCTCATAATGCAGAGTGCACTCAGCTCAACTTAAAGCATCCTCATAGAATTAAGATTCCCAGCGTTGTTATAAAGATAGCCTCTACTATAGCAAAACAAATTTTGATGCTGTCATTGTACAGTGGCACAGAATATTTTTCATCCCTAAACTGAAAGTAGCAGGGAAATATTGAACCAAAGCAAGAATGAAAGCCAACAAAGTAAATGGCAAACCTGCAGCTCCGGGTGTGGCAGCTGGAACTCCAACATCAGGTCAGCAGTTGGGCTCCAAAAGCCTTGGATAGCCCTGTCCAACCAGCCTACAGCACATGTGACCAGTCTCTTGGACCAGCTACACATGGCAGCACTCAGTGTTGGTGGATGTCCTATGTTTCTGGCATCTTCAATATCCTAACATCACTAATGTAACCTAGGCTCCACCTTCATAGCTATATACAGAAGCTCCAAGCTCCATGCGTGGGCTCTATCCGTGTTGCACATCACCTGGCTCTAGTAGCTTCCTAAAACAGTGGCACAATCTCCCTGTATCTTATGTGTCTACAAGAACAGCACCATAGAGACAATAGCAAGCTCCAGTCCCTGGCCTTCTTGTGCCTCAATCTATAGTAATTTTTCTGCTCTATGGCTGAGCGTAACAGAATATTTCTCTAGACAGCTCAACTGCCCAGAATGTATTTTTTTGTTGCAAGTGAAAGTTCTTAAAATGGGTTTACATTATTATACCGTGGTGCTCTCAAGGGGTAGAGTCTTGGTTTTAGGGCATCTTTTCTACTGTCTCTGTGAAAAGTGTGGGAATGGGAGATGGGCTCTCTGATCACACTGAACTTATTAGCAGCTACTGATCCTATATCCACACCTGCCTTAGTACCAACTTCTAACCTCCCCCCCTTTTATTACCACACTGCACACTTTCATACCTTTGGACCTCACCTCCTGCTCACTCTCACTGGAAATCTAGCCAAGAGCAATTAGCAGGATGGCCCTGCCACAACCTGAATGCCTTGCAATCCTGAAATTTGCCCTAACAAACACATCAGCCCTCTCTTTTTGTTTTGTTTTGCTTTTTGACATTTTTTTATTTAAAAGGTTTTTTTTTTCATTTTACATACCAACCACAGTCCCCCCTCCCTCCCCTCCTTGCCCTCACCCTCCAACTTCTCCCCACCTCACCCCACCCCCACCCAGTCATCAGAAAGTATAAGGCTTCCCATGAGGAGTCAACAAAG